>VYZQ01029520.1:130360-150959 GCA_013400655.1 Mystacornis crossleyi
CTCCACTAATACATATTATAACATGATTTTATTTATTGTGAGGCAACTTAATGCATTTCTATCAACATTTCCATTTTGTTTCAAAGCCAAACTCTGTTTTCTTGATAAGAGATACTTTAAAAAAATAGAAATGGAAAGTACACTAAATATAAAATAAACAATGACCAAAAAAAGCAAAAAAAAAAAGATGTTTCCCATCTGAAATTAGTACTTCTAGAAATATGGTGCTCTAAGAGTTACTATAATATGAGTCATGATTGCTAAGGAGCACAGACATCACCTCAGGACCAGAACATAATTTATTTAAAATCAACTTATCACTATTTAATAAGACAAGCTAATGGTGAATCTAATATGTTTTATCCATGGATGAGGAGAGCAACATTTAGATCTGGTGTGGAAGCAGGTGCTCCGACTTGAAGGGTATTATTCCAAAAGCTCCTTAAGCCTGCTGGACCTCACTAAGAATATCCTTCTACTCACTTGTCCGTCCTGCTTTTCGGTATGAGCAGAAAAAGAGTGAAGGCAAAGACACTGGCTCGCATGAAACTGCCGTAGTCCAGTACTGGCACAAACAGTAACGAGCTGGAAAGGCTTCCTCCGGCCCCACCTTCCTGGCGAGGTGGCAGACAGAAGGAGCAGGAGAAAACTTCAGGCTCATTTCCAGCAGAGTGCCACTCTGTAATTAACTCGTGTGTGGTGGCACTGAGTTTGTACAACTGCTGCACACATCCCCCTGCCCTCGTGCACACGTGGAGCTCCGCACAGCCCTGTACCTGAACTCTCCTGGCATTCCCAGAAGCTGCATCTGGGAGCTCTGTGATAAGGAGGAAGTAATGCGAACTTTGCTGCTAGGTGAGGGAAAGAGATTCTGCTTTGGGAAGTGGGACCCGAGGGAATAATAGCACAAGCAGCTTTCTGGGATATGTGCTAGAACTTCTTGTCTGTGCTCTGCAGCTGCAGCTGTTCCACATCTGAGACTCAGCCTTGGTTAATTACATTGGCACTACGTTTAGACACACCTGTAGCCATTCATGGAGGGGCTTTTTACATCAGGTCTCAAGACTCAGGATGAATGAAATACTGATCAGGGATATTATTCCTGAGGGAGGACAATTAAAAAAAATAAATGAAAACAAAACAGTGCAGACCTTTGGGTTGTGCCCATTCTTGTTTCCTTTGCTTATATATAATTGTTCAAACGACTATAGCTGGAGAGATCGCATCAGTTGCATTAGTCCCTTTTTTGGTAATTCAGGCCCTAAATATATTCTGGGCTGCACCCTGAAAACAAAGGGAGTGAATTTTTTTAATGAATTTCATGCAATGTATGTATTATATGGATGATATATAAGCAAAACCAAGAAAAGACTGAATTAAAATGGCTTTGGTGAGAACACAGTAACATTTGCCAGTTCCGCAATAGAGATTCAATTATTCTTGGTATTTTGAAAACTAAGTGGCAGCAGCAGTGACACGTAACGCAATGCCTGGCATATTTCCATAATATTTTTTGAAATATAGAAAGAAACACCAATTTTATGCCATAATTACATGTTTCTGCCCTGTGCTCGCAGGGGTTTCAAAGGAGAACTGAGGACGAATTAAAGTGCATACACGGTGTGCAATAGGTGAAGTATTAAACTAGAAGGGATATTACCTCTAAACCATGTGAGACTTGGCTTTTGGTTAATTACAAACTGATCCATGCTTCTGTGTGTGACACCAGACTGCTGCTGTTTTCAATAGACTGAGACTTAGAACTATAATTGCAGAACCTTAATTACATTTTCCTATAATTAACTTTCCCAGAACCACAGTTCCTCCAAAGAAATATATCTGGGTTTTTATCTGAAAAATTATTTTGTCCGAATAAATTAATTCATGCGCATGTGTTTCAAAGTGCAGCTCTCTCTCCACCCTCCTCCTCAAACCAAGCAACAAAAGCAAACATTTATAAATATTCAACAGTAATTATGTTATCCAATGTGTAAGAGTCTGAAGAATGAAACTGAAAGAAGTACAATAATTTCACTGCACCCTTTAAGAATGGATATCAAAGAGAGATAGAAGGGACTGAAAATTTGAAATGGATTTTACTTAGCTTAATCCCAGTAGCTTTGCTGTAAGCCCTGTGGCTAAAGGTGTGCGGTGTATGAGCCTGACAAGGTCCATTAAGATGGATGGGAATCATTCCAGTGGCTCTGCCAGGCTTTGGGTCAGCCTTGTAAGCACTTACACTGATACACACACTGCCACGTTCTACCTATAGATATGGCTACACTTCAGCTGGATGAAGTTCAGAATGCTCACAGAATTAGGGACATAAACCGGTTTGATTTGTGCGTCTCTATAGGGAAAGGTGGAGGTGAAAACGAGAAGAAAGGAAGTAGTGTAATTCTGCAGGGACAAGGAAACTTTTTGTTTGGGCTGGAAATCCAGTGAGAACACCAACACTGTGAAACCAGCAGGTATTTAGAGGGTTAATATCCTTAGTACGCAAAATATGGATGAAGTGCTTGAGTGGATTGAGGACAAAAGGGGTCACAGTCTGGTCCCAATATAAAATTTTGCAGAACTGCAGATTTAAAATACAGGCCAGTACAAGCTGATATGTGTAACATGTAATCACACACTCATTTCCTAGACAAAGTAAATACAATGACCCACAGCTTTGCTGTTTTGTACCTCACTCCTCAGCCTGGGAGGAGGAGTATTTCCCTGCATCGTACGATGCTGCTGCTGGAGAGGGAAGGTTGCCAGCTTGCTCCTTTCTGGAAGGGTGGCAGTTTCAGTGGGAAATTTTCACAAGAAATTATATGCACACATCATACAAATGAATGATAATGTATTTAGTGCAAGAGACAATAAACAATTTTTCCTCAGAAGAATCAAATAGTAACAATGACAGAGGTGTGAGTCAAACTTTTTTAAATGAAGTCACCAGATCCCCAACCCCACCAGTTTCACCTGTAAGTCACAGTGAAAAGTTTCCCTGTGACTTACAGGTGTAACTGGGTGGGGTTTTTATCCCATTCCAGATACCACTCCTATTTTTATACAAAATAAGCTTGTAATATTCTGGAAAGTCTTTGGAAATCTATAGGGAAATGTAAATATTATGTAAAATATCTCAGCAATTGCAAAGGACTTCAAAGGCAGCTGTAGGTTCTCAGAAGCACTTCTGAAACCCAGAACTTATGTACAGCTGGAGCTCACAGGCAAAGTTCTAATAAACTGAATTTAAAAAGAAAAAAATAGTAGTGTATTTTCTGTGCATTTTCAAAGACAAACCTGAATGAAGCTATCAGTCTTCAGTCTATAGAAAACCAACTTCGCCATGTACATTATTTTATTTTAAAAATCACTCTTTTAAAAGCCACTAACTGGCTCACTCCAGGTATGGCATTACTCACCCGTGACAAGGTATGGTGTCCTGGTCTGTGATCCTCGACTCTTCGAGCTGTTGATATGCTGGTCCTGTAATTCCATTGAACCTACCCCGAGGCAAGGGAGGAGTCCTCCGAAAGGCATTTCTATGTAGCATCCCACTTTTTTGTCCTGGGCTGCAGCATGAAGAGAGACTTCTAGGAACAACACCAAGAGTACAGCAAAAATTATCACACCAAAAGCATAAAATTCTGCAAAGTAAAGGTTCAGGATTAATAATGCATGGATTACTGTTCTTATAAACTTTGCTGTGGCAGTCTATGATGTCAGTAGAAATTCTCTATGGAAATATAATAGTCCAATCCACCATTAGCTGCTGTTTATGCCATATTTAATACATCACCTCTTTTCTAGGAATGAAAATAATTGCCCAGTATATGAAATGTTTTCTTGCACTTGATGAAGGATGCTTCTCTTTCCCATGCAGCACATCATAATCCTGCTATACAGAGCTGAGTCCTCAGACAGTGTAAACAAACAATACAGCTCTGTCATAGCCACAGCTGAATTCAAAATTAGATCCTAAACTGAAAGCCCAATATATCGTCTATCAGCCTATGAGGGGCTGCTTCCTGACACAAAACCATTAAACTGAGAAAAAGTGTGAGTGAAGAATATAAGTGAAGCTTATGAACTGCAGCTTAAAGAAGCTAAGACAAGTTTTCTCCACCTTGAACAGGATTTCTATATTGTTTTATTCTTGTTTTACATACAGATTGCTTTCTTGTTTATATATATTGATAAATAGCATGCTGTTTCTTTATATGATATAATAGAATCTTGAATTTGATAAAAACAAGTAATAGTGTTCTACTTATTTTAGAAAATTGCTTTTGTAAACATTTTTCTGGTGTTTTGGAAGGAGAATGGATTTTTTTTTCATTTCACACAGGAATGGAAAAGTATCTAGAGTCCACAGTTTTGGTATATAAACCATAAATTTTTTAATGCAGAAATATGGGAACACAGAACTAAGGCAAGGCACAACCCATTTTTAGTGCTAACAGGTCTCTGTACTGCATGGTGTGACTGAATATTCATTTTGCAGTTACTCCTATTTCTCTTGGCATCTTCTGGGTCTCAGAAATGCACGTGTTACCTCATTACATGCATACATACCTATTACATCTTTAATGATAACATAGGTTTTGTAGATGCCTTTTACAAGTCATTATTTTTGGCTGTGTGAGTAATTCCAACTTGTGACAAAATTCAGCAATGTAAAAGACTTTTGATAAGTTTTCTTCTTTTTTCCTATTATAATGTGACTCAAAAGTAATCTGCATTTCTTACCCAGTGGGAACTTTATTTATAGGTAGGGCCACGTCTACTCCCAAAGCAATTCTTGCTTGTTCCAAGTACCTTGAACATATTCTCTTTGAGTGTACATTTCCATTAAAATCAACCTTTCCTGCCCAAAGTTAAAGTAAGAAATAAATTCAACACTCCCAATCCTACTGCTCAGGCTAGCAGTGTCCATCACAGTCTAAGCTGTTTTCTTCCACACCTTTACTTTTCTAGTGCTTTTTAATTGAAAACACCAACAACCCCTAGCAATAGCATTCCCTCCAGGATTTTTGATACTTCCTTAAAAAGATTTTTCCTTTGCTGCTAAGGAGGCTGTGAAAAAACCTTTTTCAAAAACTGAAGTACTACTGGCCTCTCAGTTCTGAAGGCTGAGTTCGAGTTCCAAGTTAAAGTTCATATTCTGTAAAATAACACTACACAACACAAAATGATTGACAATTTCTGCCCAGGAGAGCCTGAAATTAATACAGCAGGGGATCTCAAAAGATGCAGGTGAATGAATAATTTGTGATGGATAATGAATTTTTCGGGTTTTTATTGACTTGAGCGTAGTCATCAATGTAATACAAAAGAAAAAAACCAAACTTTAGATTGATTACGAATTTTTGAAACTAGAAATTTTAATTGTTTAATTTGTGGTTGGTTTGATGCCTTTGAGCATCGTCCTTGTTGGATGAGAGCACATAGTCTCCTATCTAATAATATTCATATGCAAATTCACAAAAGCTCTATTTGTAATAGACATAATTTCACCACATACAGCTACACCTAAGGTAATGGGTATAAAATGCAGCAAAGCTTGAGACCAAAGGGATTTGCCACCGTCCTCCAACCACAGAACTTCCAGCACTGACAGAGTCTAAATAACCGATTTGTTGCTAATGGGAGATTCTTATGGTTTCAACATTTCTGACAAAAAACCCCAAACCTGAGGGAAGAATGAACAAAAATCATTTGTGGTCATGGACAAGACAAATTCACTAAGGATCGGGAAATACTTACAGACAATGCAGCTGCAAGCTGCAGGACAACGCTTGTTTCTCCAGGCACTGAAAAAACGCTAAGAATTCCTGTTAAAAGGTCTATGGAAAAGGATCTCCAGCACAGCAAAGCTTTTCCTTTTACACAAAACTGATATGAATATCAGCAATGCAAATCTAATGTCCCTCTCAAACTTCTCTATTGCTCATGTGAAAAATTCCTCCCTCTCAGGCAAACAATGCCTTTTTGATTTCTTCAGGGAATTTATTTTCCTTTAGCCAACATTCTAGTTTCTTCCTCCCCATGCTCCAGTCTAACTGGGTAAAAGAAACCAGCCCACGTAACTGAGCCATTCAGTAAAATAGACCAATACATAAAGCTGTAACACGTATGTCCTTAAAATCTATCAATCAGTTACTCCAGAATAAAAATATCAGAACACGTGTGAACTGGTCTCCTGGTTTAGCCAAATTTAGAAATTCACTCAGTTTTTTTCTCTCTTCTCTCTTGGGCTCCGTTTAAAGGCACAGAAGGCATAAAACTAATTTCTGGGCAGGGAGCAGCGATAGGGAATACTCAAGTCACCCCAAGACAACTGGTTCACAAGTGATGAACAAACTAGGGAGAAATGCAGTTCTGATGAATGAATGTTTTGAGAAAAGCAGTTCAACCACCCTAAAGTTAATTAAAAACTTGGGATTCATTGTTGCAAACTGTTTTCTGTGAGAATTTTCTTTGCCTGGAGAAACTGAGTGAAAACAAAGTCTGATCCTGCAGGAGGAGTAGTCTCTTCTAGGGGCACATGCACATCCTCAAGTGCAGTTAACCATGCTCATGAAGAGAAGACCAGAGTGTTTTTACAGTAACTCTGGAATATTTCTGTACTGCTTTTAATTAATTACAAACCACCCAGAAAATACATACCCCAGTGACAGAGCCAGCTGCCAGTGTCCTCTGATGTTCCCTAGGAGCCACCTTTTCATGCTGTGAGACAATCTACTGCTATCATTTGTATGGATCAACTACTGAGGCTTTCAATCAATTTCAGAATTAATAAATACAGCCTACAGCAAGGAATCTGCTCTTAGTTTCTGAAATGTAAGTATTATTGATTCCATCATAATATTCTTGTATTTGGAAATAGCTTGTGTTGAGGCTACTCAGGGACTTTGGAAGTCTATGAAAATCCTTCAGTGGTTCCTGTGTCATCTGGTCACCATCCTGGTGATGGAACAACAGGAAAAGGGAACAGAGTGTTTGAGGTACCTCAGTGGCACTGAGTTTAATCATCTGCCATAACCTCATCATGTACTCCCTGTGCATGGTTACCTCCACCCTAAATTGATGATGATATCCAGGCTACTATTACAGAAAGTTGTTCTATATTAAAAATTTTGAGACTTCTTTTCAGTTTAAAATTATTTCTGATGAATATTCAGCTGGCATATGTGCCACCACACTCCTCCATTTTAAATAGGTCTTTTACTCCTCATTGTGCTTGCTCTCATGTATTTATAAGCAGCAGTCATACACCCTTTCCAGTCTCCTGAACTGCAGACTGACATGAGACAGACTTTCTAACCCTTTCCATGGAACATGAATCATTCATTCCTCATCTTAGCTTGGGAATGCAATGTGAGTCCATGGCAGTTGGGAGGCCATTTTAACCAGGTGAGGTAACAGTGGTGCATTCTCACCCTCGGCCGTGTTCCAGCTCTTTTTGTGCCAAGGTCACGCACAAAACCATTGAACAAAGTCTGTCCCCAGTGCTGAGTAACTCTTTGAGTGCTGCACTGGTGAATGTCCTCCCTTCTACACAAGTCCTTAATATCTCCCTTTTAACCACCTCTGTGTATCCACATTAGAGTTTGTCTGCCTCTCCCTACTTTCTCCCCTTAAAGGCATTAGACACATATGACAACAGTGACTGAGCCTGTGTAGAGATCTAACTCACCCACATCAAATTCAAATACAATCATCAGTGCATATGTTGTAGTACCAGCTGTTGATGAGATGGTAAACAATTTTTTGCCTCTTTTATATCTACCCCAAGAATTTTCTTCCCCCACATATGTCCTAAAGTCTTGACTATTCTAATTCAACCTAATTGGTTCCTAGTTACTTTGATAAATTCTTCACCTTCTTAAATATTTGACACTTGCTAATCCATCATCTCATGTCACAGTTCCCATTTTTATAGATTTTATTCCCAGATGTGAGATTTCATTAGCTGATTCACCCTCCAGAATTTTTTTTTTTTTAAATCAGGATTAACCAAACCACCTTGAGAGCTTTGATTTCCACATTTTACTTCCACTTTGACTATAGGAATGTCTATTTCCATAGATTTAATTCTGTTCATATTCTACTGTTGTCCTCAAACAGTCATCCTAACTTAAAATATGAAATCTATTAATTCAGGATTGCCCAAACTGCTTCAATTATTATCTCTGTCCCACCATCAGCTTTGCTTTTTCTTTGGGAAAATCGCAGATTCCTTACATATTCTTCCTTTCGGGCTTCCTCTGCCTTTACATTCTTAGTTGCTTAATTTATCTGTACTTGCTCTTTCCAATTCAATAGCCTTATTTGCAGAATAACTAATTTAACTGTAAACTGAATCACTTATATTAAAAGCATAAAGAGTAAAATGCTTACCAAATGAAAAAACATATCCCTTCCATGGGTTTTTTTTGTGGTGTAAAAAGTTCATTAAAAATGAAAACACAAATTATTATTAATTTTCGGGTAAGTTTATCCTATTTTGGTATTTTTGTAAGACAAAACAAGTGCTCCAGGCTGAAAGCCTCTGCATTTGCCTTTCATCATGTCATTCACTGAAATGAATCCCTTTAAAATCAAGGATGACTGAATCAATGAATGAAAGTCAGGATGACTAATTACCAAGAAAACTGCTATTCAAAGGGATCACAACTCAACCCATAATTAACAAAACTCTAATTTATTTCTATCTATTAGAAAATAAGACAGTATGGGTTTTCCTTCTTACCAAGATAACAGATAATCCAAGATGATTTTTTGAGCATATTGTATAATTTGCAGAAAGTTACTGATTAAAAACATTTGTTAATTTTGAATTCTGACCGTTCTAAGAGTTATTTTACATAAGCAAGCAGAAGATGTAACTTTCTTCTACTGTAACATTCTTCTACTGTAGTAGTAGAGCATAATGCAGGCGAAATATTTTAGGAGATTAACAATAATACAGGAAAAATATTTTTTGAGATTAAATTTCAGTTTTCAGTATCTGCATTAATTCCTTCTGTGTAGCTGAGGTGGGTTGAGACAGAAAGTTTCTATTATCCATAACCTGAGTGAAATAATTAGACGGTCCCTTTCAGTCACATTTCAGCAACTTCAAATGATTCCCTACACTGACAGTCTTACTGCCAGGTCAAAACTGTATTTGTTTTAGGACCTGGAAACAGCCAGCTCCTGATTTTATGAACTGATCACCTATCATTAGTGTCCTTGAAAACAGCAGCAGAGAAAACAGGTCTGGATGTAGAGCAAAGTATTTCTGTAGCGAGCAGAAATAAAACAACAGTAGAATTTAACGACAGCATAAAAGAGACAACCTGCAGGGCTGATATAATTTTTCCAGGCTCAGTCAGGTTTGGAATGAAATGAAGGGATATTTAGTATAAAATCCTCATTTGGCCACATTTGACCATTTGTCCACAGTTAACACTATTTAGAAAATAAATTAGAAAGCTGTAACACGGTGCATAAATTAAAGACAGTCTTGTAAGTCTTCAAGTCTGTTGCATGTTTCATAAAGTGAGGGCCTTGTAAAATTAATTAATTTTGAGCTTTAAAACTACAAAAGAATTCTTTATAAATTAACTAGTCATCCCACTTCTTACATTAGTTCTGAAGCAAGACATTCCTTGGATATTGCAATCGCACTATTAAAAGGTAAGGGAATGTCACTGATATTTTTTCTGAACTTCATGTTGTGACTAAATGGTGATAAAATTCTTTCCAAAACTTCTGTAGAAAGCATTGTAGGCAACAGTCCCACAGTCCATCTATGTTTAATACAATTATTGAGCATATTTTGAAAATCTCTGTGTAATAAGGAAAAAGACCTAAGAAATGGATCCAACATGACAGGTAGCATTACTTTTTCATGCCAAATTAAAGGCTTAAGTAAGGTAAAAGCAGATAAGACCCAAAACTCCCTCTCTGGCTCACATGTGGCACTCTGTACATTAGGCAAATCACTCATTCAAATGAGAAAAAACACGTAGCTGGCTGAGAGCCTGCACTGAAAATGCACCAAATACTACAGAAGCCAGATCATAACCTCATGCAATCCCAGACTTTATTTTTTAGTAATTAAAAAAAAAAAATCCTTTTAATAAACAAGTCTTCCACTCTAGCTGAAAAAGTCTTCCACTATCTAGCTGAAAAAATCCCCAAAATTCTTTTTTTTTCAGCGTTTGTTCTCTCTCTCTGTGTGCCTGGACCAGATGTTACCACTGTCATTTTACCAACACTATTGCTTGTACCAGACTCCAGTTTGGTTTCTAGTCCTCTAATGAAGCACCTGCACACTTTCTCATCCAAAAAGTTATAAGCAGAATTCTAATCTGAATCTCATCTGGGATGGATGACATTCCTCTGTTTTTTTCCCTTGGAAACAACCGTCCAAACTTTTTTAAGCCTCGCTTTCAAAGGCCACCATGTTTTCATAAATAAGTCATTATTCACTCCAAGTATCTTTTGTTTAAAGAAAGAGTGAAAAAAGCTGGAAGTTTGCAACCAAGTCTTTCTGCAGCAAACGAGTCATTAACTTCACGAACATCAGTAAGGAAAGTCTTTTTTTTAATGGTCCCTCCTACTACAGCTGCTCCCCTCGCTGGGCTGTGGCTGCAGCTTGATGGTGTCTGTAAATGCTTCCCGCAGCACTGGCACGAGCCGCAGGGGAAGGCACTGCTGTTACTGCCTACGTCTGCAGCTAAGAAAACGCTTGGACATCTGCTTAATAAGGCGGCTGAGGCTCTGTGGCACCACGGCACTCCGCAGCTCCCCCAGCCCCACCACACCACAGCCTTGGGTCAGCAGTTCTACAGCCTCCCGGGCAGCCGCCCGCCCAATCTCTCACCAGACAGACATTTGCTCACCTGTGTTGCTTGGTGGGCTGGGTTCCTCTGTCAGGAGACAAGGCCTCTGGGAAAGACTGAGGGCCTGAAAAACTAGACTCCATAACTTTGTGCAGAATAGGTCCCGGATGCCTATCTGGTTTTGAATACTGTAGCAGAGAGAATAAAATTAATTAATACTCACAAGACAAAGTGCATTGTTGATGCTATTCACTCTGAATTCATATCAGGGGTAAGGAGTGCTCTAGTGCATTTTTAAATCAAAATTAGACATTGCAAGTAACACATTCATTCAGTATTGTTTACACAGCAGAAAGGGCTAGTATTCATTATCCCCGTTACGTTCTGCACATCAAAACACTGATATCAGCATTAGCAGCAAAATTACAGACTGATCTGCCCATAATGATGGGAACAATGATCCCTTTGACTAGAAGTCTCTTTTTGTGGCTGTCCATGCAGAGACTGAGATCACAAAACATATCTCAGAGGACAGTCATCAAATTCTTGGGTCCTGTGGTGATTTCAGTCAAACACTGCATTCATGATCAGCATGTACAACTATGAAAACCAAACTGAAACAGCACTTGTGTCTTCAGATAAGTAAGAAAAATATTTGAGTCCTATCCACAGAGCCAGATATCTTTCTGAACCTGATATCTGAACCAGATATCTTTTTTGACCTGGGAGTGTCTGTGCTAGTAAGAACAGTGTAAACATAATTCTTCTCGAGGCAGGTGTAGGCGTAGGGCAGTCTCTGGGCACGGAGTGAGACACAAAGGGCTGCAAAGCAGACACTAGACATGAACAAGAACAGATTTGTTCTTCTCGCTTCGTGATTCAACTGCAATTACAGGAAAGAAAAAAGAGTCTCTGAACTTGAATGGATCCATAAAGTCGAAGTACAGAAAAAGCTGCACTTGGGCTTGTAAGAAGATTCCATGTTGTTAGTGGTTACTGGGCAATATCTCAGAAATGAGAGAGGTTAACTCACATTTGCACTCAGGTATGAAAAAGAAAAGCATTTTTCAGATTTTTTATTTTGCATTACAAGGACCTGCAGTAAAACTAACCGGTCTGTTTTGCTCTTTCATTGTATTTTTAGTACTAGACACCTAGATATCCATGTTATCTTTAAAATAGATTGGTATTGTTGGAGTGATTACATGATTACATATTTTAGAAAGAAAATACAAATTAAAATAATAGAAAAAAATCACAGTGGTGAAAAATGCCTTGCTATGATACAATAGCATAAAAATTCATGGAGAAGATAGTAAGCATTCTTTCAAAATACTGTTCTTCATAATTATTGTTTTTGTCTAACAAAAGACCAATAACTCCTTAAAACAACAGACTATTATTTTCTGACTCTCACTTATCTACATTTTTGTACACTTCATCCAGATCAAATAGGAAAGTCATACAAGAATACTCCCTTTTAAAAATAGGTTACATGTAGTTTTAATCCAGCCAGTCCGATTTTTTATGGCCAATTTCTATAGATAAAATAACAGATCTTCAAATTTTTCTCCACTGCTCTTCTCCCTCTTTTTGCCGAGTGGAACACCCATGTAAACACGGTCAAAGTCTGCTTTCATGCTTCTGAAGGCAAAGTTGTGAGGGGCAATATGCAAAATGCTGCTGCCTGCATGAAGTAAACACAACTGAAATAATAATAAGAAACCTTTTCCACTCCCATTTCCTTCAGTTACCATGATCTTAGATGTCACTTATAAATGTTGTAGATAAAATATTCAGACAGAAATATGATTTTTAAGGTACTTATGTTGGTGAAGGTTTTAAACTTTAATAGTTATCCTGCCAGCTGCAGAAATGAGACTGGCTTTGATTTCTGACCTGAATAAATCAATTTGAGCTATGTAAAGAATGGCTTGCTAGCACCAAGAAGCTATTTCTGTCCTTTTTTTGAGTTTGTTCGTGATAGAAAATAGAAGGTCTGAACGGCCTATAAGACCACAAGTATGAAGTGAATCATGAAGGGCAGAGATAAGCTGTGCCTTTTGCTACAGCCATGTTTCAGGTGGATCTGGGCTGGAGCAGTGCTACACAGAGCCTTTCCTCATCACAGCTGAGGAACTCCAGGACCCCAGAAGCCGCTCTGATGCTGATTAGCAAACTGTGCTGAAGGTCCAGCACCCAGCACCGCTCAGGCACAGCCTGCAAAGGGTATTTTTTCCCCCTAACCGAACATTTTTCCTCTTTTCAGATACACCCCTTAATACACGATTCCTGTAACGGTAATAACATTCGTTACAATGAAAATGTGAATTACGGTTTAATTTGGGGGTGCGAATATACAGGGAATTTGAACAATGTAATTGAACATATCTGGATGTACCACATTATTCATACATTTTATTATATTTAAACACAGTTTGTTCTCTTAATAAGCTTAATTCCAAGTGCCACATCCCTTCCCTAAGATCTCCTCTGGAGAAAAATACTTCATACTTTTGGGAAGAGCTTACAGCAGTATCAGTTGGTGCCCCCAGAAGTACAATAAAAGATCATTCCCCAGCTGTATCCCAGCAGAGCTCATCCTGCTGCTCCCACGGCTCAGTTCTCACCTGGGCTGAGCTCCTTGGAAGCCTCTGACTCTTGTGAGCTGTTGAATACTGAGCCATGATGGAGAACAAGCTGTGAAACCCTTTCAAAGGGCTGTTCCAGTAGGCAGAAAACATCACTGAAAGCTTATCTGTATTCGGTCTTTTTAATGGTTTTATTTCCTTCTTGGTTAATTATCTGTTCTTGTTTGAGCCATTACTGAAAAACACTGAGGCATATGGCTAAATAAATTAAAGAATAATGGTAGCTTTAAAAAATATTTTGCAGATTTTCAATTTTTCATGGCTTCATGGAGAAAACCATCTATTACGTACAATTACTCAACTCTCTGACAATAAAAATCGCACCCCCTGTTAGTTAATGCTAAGAGAATCTGAGCCAGGAGACAAGAAATCAGCCTCTGTCGCTGACCTGCTGCATTACTGCGAGCACATAATTCCTCTGCTCCACGCCTTGGCTTCCTTGTTTTAAAGTGCAGGACTCAGGGATAACAAATGCCACTCAAATTCTACAGAGTAGCTTGACACTATTGTCCTGGTGGTATGCAAACCAAAGCACCCATCCCTGCCCCGGGCTTTACTTAGCTCTTCCCCCTCAGCAATTTCCCCAAAATAGTAAAAGGTCCAGAAATTCATGTGGCATTGGAAGAGAGGTGATGTGGGGATCCCATTTCAGAAAGAACTGAGAAGGCAGAGGGGTCAGCTTGAAAAGACCTTCAGCGAGGTTGCCTCAAGGAGGAAAAGAGCCAGGGGTTTTTCTGGGTGGGCTGAGCTTGCACAAAAGCTCATCAGGTGGTACATTTAACATCCTTATTGTTCCCTTTGCTCTGTATGTTCTGTTGCCAACTGGCTCTAGACAGAGGACAGGAAATTCAGGTTTGTCTATTCTGGCAGTTCTTCCTACGTAGTCATGTGATACAGAAATGGGAAGTTTCCTCTTGATTTTAGCTGATACATCACATGGTAATTCAGGTAAAATCACAGAGTAATCCTTTGAAAGATTTAAGTGTATCTGTTGCTCGACATATATTAATTGCATTTCTAGCACAGTGACTGAAAAGATTTTTATTTCCTACTACTATCAACAAAAGCAACAAGATGGAAAAAGAGCATTTTTTGTCCCTCGTTTCAAGAATTTCAGAAACTTGGAGTTAGTGATTGCAACCTACTAGAAACAAGTGTAGTGAAAATTGAAGCCACACAGTACAACATGAAAAGCATATTAATCACCTCAGAGGGAAAGTGATGGGAAATGAATAGATCCCTTTGGTACCATGGGAGAATGTGTTAAAAACCACGAGGATGAAAAAGACCACTTTAAAAAGCCATGACAATTCTCAGAATCACCAAAGGAATGTCAAGGTTTCAGCTGACTCTTCCCCCTCCCCCCCAACATATTTATCAAGTTGTGAGAATTTAAAGAAACCTCTACTATATGTGGAAAAAGCAGGTAGGAATCAGGAGCCGCCCCACCTCCTTCTGTCACCTGCACGGTCTGTAAGGGTGCACCAAGCACTTGTTTTTCTAGGGGGGGAGAATGACAATTCCCTTCCTTTTGACTGTGTGGAGACCTAACTGTTTGCTGCAGCCCTTTAAATATCTCTTGAAAGGAGCATGATCTCTGGGAAGGGGTACATAATACCTGGGAGGCCCTAAGTTTCATGCATTAGGTGAAATTAATGTGAATCTCCTGTGCACCTCAAAGATCCTGAATTAAAAGCTGGCACATCTTTCTCTTCCTGGCTGAAGAATTATAGCCAGATTACCACTGCATTAGTCTTTAAATCCAAAAGCCTAGAAACCCTATCAAGAAACACCTAGCAAGAAATTGAGTGTGTTGCTGCCAGAATGTTTGGGAAAAGCAGTGGACTTGGAGGAGTTTCAGGAAATCCTAGGAGCTATGTTCACACAGATATGTATGAATCCTTCTTACAGTACACGGTATTTTCCATCTAATTTGTATCTCTAACAAAATAATGAAATCGCTGCCGAGGATAAGACTTGTTACAGGTGAGCACAATTACCAGTGATGAGCAGCAGGAGTTCAGAGAGAGCATAGCTGTCCTGACAAAATCCAACCTTTTATTTCCCTTTTCAGAATCACAACTGAGCAGAGGCAGGGAGTGGAGGAGATGTAATACATTTGTGTGTGTGAGGAAAAATGACTTCACTGAGATTGGTCAAGCCCTTTATAGCCACGAACCACTTGAAACCCTGTCTGCTATACCCTGGGTCTTGGGAAATAAGTTAAACCTCTTTCTAAAGCAACACATTTGGAAAGATAGATGGGCCCTTTACTAAAAATAGCAACCTCTGGGTCAAAAGGTGATGGTTCTTTCAGAATAGTCATCAAGAATAAGGAACCTTATGCAACTCTTCTCAGGTCTCCACAAAAGCATTCTTCTCTGTGGAGGAAGAAAGAGCTGTGTGAAAAGCCTGAAAGTATCACAGGGTCTATTCAAAAGAGACAAGAGAAAAATCCAGAGAATCGTCTAGGGAAAGACAGAAAAGTGACATAAATGGGAGAACTCTCTTGCTTGTAGGAAGAGCCCGTGGAGTGGGAAAAGAAACAACTTCCAGGATTACATAAACCAAAACGCCAAACTGGAGGAGTAGTCTCTAGAAAATAACTGCCCTAATTTATTTAAGTTTATTTATTAGCTCCTGGAGATGAAGAGAACTAGGATTTCTCCCCAGGCCCATGCGGTGGCAGCTGCAGATGGGAATGCAGAGGGATCACATCCAGGCTGCTGCCTGATCCCCTTTCCCCCCAGCAGATATGCCCGAGGCAGATCTGTGGTCTCTGAGGGGGGTCACTCAGCCATTCCTACAAAACACCTTTCCAAAGTCCCTTTTCTGCTGCCTCACCATACCCCTGCCCTTTCCCCCCCCTTCCAATCCGCCAAGTTTTTTAAATATTTCATGAGCTGCCTGCATGCATTCCTGCACTAAAATCTTCCTGACAATAGAAACCATTATTACCCTGCCCTGTTACACTATATCCTGCACAAGGTCATTCTGTTTTTCTTCCTTACTATCTTCCCAAAGGGAGAATGCATTAATGGCAAGGAGAAAACAGTCCCCTGCAAACAGCCACAAGAACAAGAAAATGGTGTGTTAATTACCAGCACTCATCACGTCAGGCCGAACAGCATTAAAAACTGAAAAACAAATTTGGATTAAAATAGTAAATATAATGATGGTTTTTGATCTCTATGTCCAGAATCTGCAAACTGCTGCTTCAGCCTTTATGGCTATGGTTGTGGCAAAAAAAAAAAAAAAAAGACAAAATATTGCACTGAATTACAGTGAGAAAAAGGCAAAGAACATATTCTTAGTGTTAACCAAGGCTTACTTCACAGGATAGAACAAAAGGATCACGAACTTTACCTTTTGTTGCCATCATTACAACCCAACAACATTCCCAACAGTTTTTTTTTTTTTTAGGGGCTAGAAATAATATAAGACTGAATGAACTGAAAGTGAGAGAAAAAATGGCACAAGGTTCCCCATATTGTGATTATGTCGATTTAGTGGAACTATCTTCCTTTTTTAAAGAGTATATTCTTCCTGAATTACAAAGAGTATCATGAGCATATATAGAGCACCACAACGGTGTTCCTACAAAACAGAACTTTTAGTGAACACAAGCAATGCTTTGACAACCTCTCTGTCTTAGCAGGGAGGTTCTGCTTACTCTAAACTGGTTAAAAGGGCTTATATTTATCTCTAAATTAGTTGAATGTAAACTAGGAGTTGAGACATCTTTGGTTAAGTAGGCATGAGTGCTCACTTTTGCTAAACTTCCAGTATTTTGATGGAATCTGGCAAATAAGGGACTTATCCCTTTAAGCAACACTAAGATGCCTTTTTTTTTGTCCCCAAAAAGAGTTAATAATTTAGAAAGGCTTTAATACATCTTTTATATTTCCTACTATATTGCTACCAGGATCCTTCTTCCAAAGGCTTTGTTCAAAGTAAGACAGCACTGACTGTGTGTGACCAGGGGAGAGAAAATGACATGTATAGGAAAATACCTTGCTAAAAAGATACCAGGGCTAAATAAATTGTTTGTCCTCAAGTTGCTTATTTCAAACACCCTTTATATATTTCATGATTGTGAGATTGTAATGACTTACATATAATTATATTCAGAAAATTACTAAATTTATTTCAAATTTAGTTTGAACAGACTAATTTCTTTCTGTAAATGAAAGTACCTTTAACTAAAGACCCAGAAAAATGAGACCATCTGCATGGTCTTCCCTTGGGCATTTGTTTACATGTGTAAATTTAGTTCTAGATTTTGAATTTACTCTGAATTAACTGTGACAAATCTCTATGTTTTTTCATGCAAGTTCATAAATTATTGGAAGACCTGACATCACTTAAGTTCAAGGACCCCCACTACACATACAGACACAAAGGAGGTCAGGAATTTCTAGAAACTGTAACAGTTATTTCCACTGCTGAATGCAGAGCTGGGGGGCTCAGCAAAGACTGTTACGTGAACAAAATGTACCAGGATCCATTGAAGTAACTTTAGGGGGGGAAAAAAAAGAAAAAAATCCCTGCTTTCCATTAAGAGGCCTGATAGAAAACATTTTATGAAAGAGGTGAGATTTGTGGTTCCCGTTGCTCAGATGTTAATAGCAGCATGACGATGTGCTGCCATCAGCAGCAGGAACTCAGCCAGGCTATTAAGTGCTGTAGCTGGCAGGAGTACTTACATTTTGCAGCTGGACTTGGCTTTGTGCCATACACTCCGACTTTGCCATCATGCTGGACGCATTTAGGCTGTAGGTTTTCCTATTCTGTGTTTCTTTCAGCTGTTCGTGAATTTGCTTTGTTTGTTTCCTGCAGAGAGAAATAAAATTCATGTAAGAAAGAGCGCGCTTGGTCTTCTGCTATAGCCATGATACTTTTATAGCCAGAGCTCCCTTTGTTCAAAACTTCACTGTATTGGATGAGCCAGCTGAGCTAATTCACTAATGTCTGATATTCCAACGCAGCAGTGGTTTCCTGGCAAGGCTTAACAAAGGAGGAAAAAAAAACCCTCTTCTGTTTTAAAATATCTTCCATTCTCAGATTACTATAATAGTATGCTCGTTGTGTTAGCGCAGAATTTTGTAAGATCATCTATTGCACATTTAACAATAGCTTGCAAGTCAGTCTGACTAATAATAAAAAAGCATTTTGCTCTGATTTGGGAAAAAAGATTCTGGCAAAAAAAAAAGGCATTTATCACTGCTGGCTATAAAAATTGATGAAGAATCAAAGATTTCTGCTGTCTGATTAAACTTGACCTATAACCCATCTTGTATAGAGCAGCTTCTGCTTGCTTATATGCTTAAACCTGGAAAAAACATCAGTATGGCCTCTGAGGCCATGTTTTTGACTTATTATACTGTAATCCACCATGTCAGAGCTAGGAATACCACTAGATGAATCCCTTGCATTATTCAGGAGATAACTATACTGTTAACAAAGACTTTCTGTTTCTATTGAGTGGGAGTGACAAACAGTGTTTAAGTTCTGTACATGATACAGGATATGAGACTGCAAATTTTAAATATTACTTTTATCTTCTTCAAAAAGATATCTCAGCTGGGAAAAAACTGTTGGCAAAACACATTTAAGGCCTTTTATCAGTCTCTTTTTATTTTTTGTGATAAGCTACATTGTCTGGGGCTATCAGTTTTAAACAATCATGAGCAAAAACTTCACAATACCATTGTAATTCTTTCCTTCCTTCCCTGCTTCCTTTCTCTCCCCAGAAGGTGCATCTCCAGCAGTGAACCTACAATGGCCTTGGAAACCACCCAGCAACCTCAAGGACTCGCCAGCAGCAGCATTTCATTATGCCTCCAGCACGTTCTGGACAGCACCTGGTGCTGAGCCAAATTTCAGAAGGAAGCGATTTCAGCCAAATGTTGATAAGAGATAAAGAAAATACGGCCTTTTTATACAGAAATTTAAATTTTAGCCAAGAAGCTTCAGCAACATTTTGAAACATTTCTGGTTGCGGAAAGCCTTATGACATCATTAAGCTTGATAGGATCTTACTTGAGCCAGGCAGTAAATTTGACACTGAATGAAGTATAGAAGTAATTTTAATTTCTTATTCACAGTGGAATCTGTGTCTACTGCAGGAAGGTATAAGAACCAGAGGAAAATGACTTATGTGTTCTGTGGAGGGGCCTGTGAGAGAGGACAAGTTCACTCAATATGAAAGTAAGTGGTGAGAAATATCACAGTTCAGATATTCAATTTTAACAATATAGTTTTTAATAATTTTTGAGTGCCTTAGTTTTGGTTCAGCATGACACAATGTAAGCATTGCCCTAAATTCAGCAAATTGTAAGTACCTTCTTAGAAGTATTTGTTACAGCTCGTTTCCTGAGTACAGGTCATAAGCCATAACAAATCTAGAACTCTACCAGTACCTCTTGGGCTTTCTACTTTCATCCTATTTTGAAGGAAATGAAATAGAATGAATTTATATTGTAAGCATGTTACAAATATTAGTGGCATGTTTTGAGTATTGCTAGGAACTCATAATTAGTAAGATCTATGAATAGGGGTAGGTGAGAAAATAATTTCTCAAGCACAAAAACTTTCAAAATTTTCCTTAGCCAAAACTTGTAGAATTAATATTAGAGTAATCTGAATAGATATATAATCTGAAGGATTATAGTGTCAAATTAAATTAGTCAGTTGAGTCTGAAGCATCTCTTTTAAAAACGTTTTTAATATCTACTAATTTTTGAATCCAATGAAATTGAACAATTTACTTTATAAAATATCTAAATGAGCTCTTTTGCTTCTCATAAAATTCCAGGGGAGATTCATAAAAAACAAATTTAGAGGTTTTTTTATGAACAACTATTTTCTGACCAGCTAAATTACATACATTGAGGAAATTAATACATCTATTCCTATGTCCTGCTGGAAAACCAGCCTCTTGCATGTTCGTCTCAAAAATGATTACGGAACATTCAGGAATTTTCTGAGTGGAGACTTCATATAAGATATGAACAATGAGAATGAAACATGATCACAGCAGCAGACTTGGGGAATCCCTCCTATACATACAAAATGAGAATTTAATCAGGAAAAGAACAACATTTTTGGATTTATTTA
>VYZQ01029520.1:150992-170800 GCA_013400655.1 Mystacornis crossleyi
TTTCTATGTATATAAACACAAGTAAGTAAACTGAAATATCCAGCTTCACTACTGCAATCTTTAACATTACAAATGAAGTTCCTGAAGGCAATTCCCTGAGAAAAACAATCCAATCAATGATTTCCTTTTATGTTCATGCAACCTAACATTAATATTCGGTTTATGCATATTCATTTTGCCAAGCTATAGGATGCACAGCTATAAAACTAGGAACTATTAATAATTCAAAGTTACTTGCTGATTAATAAATTTATTTTATAATTTTTGTTTTCAAAACAAATGGGCCTTATGTGTTCTACTTTAGAGTTATTGGCAGTGAATTTCTTGCTTCAGCAAGAAATAAAGTCACTAGTCATTTGTAAAAGTCTAAGCTGTAAAGAGCAGCCCATTACTGTACTCTTCTGTTGCTAACACTTCCAGCATCGTCTTGATTAACCCAAAAGGAATAATTGGAAGGGCACAGAGTTTAATTATAGTCCTAAACTTTCCCAGATTGAATCTATTTTAAAAAGGACTTTAATTCAATGGCATATAGAGAAGTGCCTATTTCTAGCAGCTGGTATTAAAGAATTGTCAGACTAAGTAAGTGAGGGTCAGGATCTTCACGGAAACTCTTCTCTTAATGGATGCACTATTCAGAGTTTCTGTATCTGTTAGCAATATTCTAAATTTTTGTACATCAAATGAAACCCCAAGATCACTCCCATGCAGGAGGAATGCTCTGATATTTCTTAGGCATAGTCAGGGTACATATGCCTGATAAAGAAGCTTCCAGAAATCTGCTGACTAAAAGCTAACATAGGATAAGTGTTGAAGCACTTTTAGTTGGTTGGGTTTTACACCCTTAAGATACTGGCCAATTGTTACACTCACAGTTTTACCTGGCCTCTATGCGACCCAGTCTAGACACTTTTATTTACTTTTTGGACAGCGCCAGATGGAGCCACAGCCAGGATGTTAGGGATCGATCAGTCTCCTTCCATTACTTGACTCATGCATTGTCTGAGGCCTCCCGACTGAAGCAGGGGTGCTCATTTTCTCGTAACTCTCCAAACTCCAGTTCCCAGAGTCTGGCACCAGCCCACTTCAACTCTTCTCAGTAACTCTCATATTTATAATGCAGACAGAGCCCCAAACCCAACACCCCCACCTGCTCCTGAGTTAGGACACGCTCTCGTCCTGTAAATTCCTCTTTCAAGTGTTACTTCCACTCATTATTTTCAGCCTTAGCTCTCCTCACCACCTCATCAAAGCCAGGGTGTTTTGCAGGCTGTGCCAACTCAGCTCTCGCCAAGCAGCTCAAGACCAAGAGGGGCACTGTGAATAACAGAGGGGCACTGTATTCACAGTATGCTCAGTCACTGACCGCGTCTTCTTCTAACTGACAGCCCCATTCTGCCTCTGCTGAAACTCTCTTCATCAGCAAAACCCTCAAGCTTTCCAGGAAGATTCTCGCTCACTCTTTCTGCTAAGATCTGCAGATCTAAAATGCACAATGACATTTCTAATGCAGTGCCAAAGTGGCTGTCTCTGCTCACAATTTACACTACAAGGAAGGAGTTTGCAGAGAGGAACTGGCCTGCCAGTCTGTCCTTCCCAGCTAGCATCACTGTCACACTGGATGTTTAAAGAACAATTAAACGAAATCCCTCAAGACTTTAGAATAATTAGGATTACTTAAAGAAAAAGTGAACCAATTCAAATCTTCACTCAAATCACACATGACCTACCCTTGCAGTTTGAGAGGAAGAAAAAGGGGAAAAAAGCACCTGGTGACTTTTTTTTCTGGTAGAAATGTCGATGTAAATTTTTTTCTAAATAATACCTAATCCTCATTAAATTTCCTAGACATTGAAATAAATTCTAGAAAGGGGGATTCAGATAAACATCCAAACTTTTAAATAGTGCCAACCTTCACATTTTTGATGCTCAGCCACCCTGGCTAACCTCATGCTGGTACTCTTTATATTGATTTGTGTTCTCTCATTAACTCCAGCTGGAACAGGAATGAAGAATGACCACCATACAGAACATATTTATAGATTCAGTGGCACTGACAAGCATGTCATGTAACTGCTATGAGGTTTTTGCAACTCAAATTACACACATAACAATAAATATTATAAAATAATATTCAGTTGGGAAGATAAACAAACAGACTAGATAATATTTCACTTGAAAATAGTTTAATAGAGATGATTTCAGTACTTGGATAAGTCAAAGCACTTCTGTGTTACAGATACTCATATGCATCTTCATCAAAAGGCTGTACTAGCTAGAGGTTACAGATATCTGCAGAGAACTTGTTTCTGCATTTCTAACTTTTACTTTTGTTCTCAGCATAGAGAAAAAAAAGGGACATTCAGGGATACGAAATGAAATGCAAAAAGGAGATGGTATGTTTAAACTGTCATTTTCAGAAGAGCAAAGTGATTATTGCACTGATAGTAAAAGGCACAAAATTATTACTGTCAAAAAAACAGAACTGGAAATGACACAATCTATTCTTTCCTGATATCAGGAAACAGAAAGAAGAACACTTATTACTCCTGTTTACTTTGTGGGGGGATTTAGCAAAGCCATGGGGAACTGCTGTAGCCTGACCAGAGATAAGAGCTATTTCAAAAGGAGGGGAGAATCTGAAGAACTCTAAGGCTGTAAAAAGGACAGCAGCCAAACCCCAAACACAGCAGAGGAAGGCTCTTACTTTGTTTTGAAGTAGAACGCTGCACAAAGCATGCCCACCACGACGATGCCAAAGATGATGCAGGCAATGGACAGCACCTGGCGCTGGTAAACCTCCTCGCTCTCTGCGGGCAGCAAAAGGCACAGTTAGGAAACCACAGGAAAGAGCACCGGCAAAAAGGGGATTTCAGCACCTCGTGTTTCACTAATGAAGGATGGATACGAGAGACTCGGAGGCCTGGGCTGGCCAGTTCCTCCACAGAATGGATACTTCTTTGAACCTCTCCTCTAGCTGAGGTTCGTACAGTTGTGGCCTCCTCAGGAAGTTTTAGGAAATGGCCCCGATACACTTTGAGAGATACATAATAATAACAATCAGGACAGTTTAATCTTTTCTCTGCCCTACAGGCTATTTTTTGATTAACAAAGATTCTACCATCAATTGGATTAAGAGCCCTACAACCATGGAGATTTTTTCTGGTTTACGGAAGGAACCACCAGAGCTCTTGTAATGTCCCACAAGGGCCAGAATTCTTCTTCAGCTACCCCAAAGATGTAGGTTTTTTTTATTTTAATTAGAGTGGTGATTACAATGCCTTACTCCCATGTCCTGAAGCTTACGCAAAACATGCCAGAGTAAAAAAGTAACTCAGTGAACTTACATGGAATCCAATGACTACTTTGCTGTGAAGCACTAGGTATGCTTTAATAAGCATCTATTTTTAAAAAACCATTTTTTTTTATAAATCTCATAATATTCTAATTAACTTTAAAACAGGAAGAGAAGGAAAGCAAAATAAAGGAAAAAAGCTAAGGAAATAAGAGAAAACATTCATGGCAGCAGACAGGAGCTGATAAGCAACTGGAGATTCTCACATTCAACTCATCAACAACTCCTTAAGCATTATATTTTAAGTTTATTATTTCAACCACTTTTCTCGTTCAAAGTGCTAACATGCCAAACAGACTGCTATTTTTTAAGATCGGTTTCTCCAAACATGCAACATACAAACCAGTATTTTCATCCACATATTTCAGGTAGTAAGCCAACAGGCAGGATTCTCAAAGCACAGTACAAGCACCGTACACTGACAAACCTACACTTCCTTCCTAGGCTGGAGCTCTTCAGCCAGACACCCCCATCAATGTGAACACCAGGCACACACGTCAAGCAGGTGGCAGTAGCTCCAAGTTTGTAACTCTCAGGTTCAGAACAAAGATTGCACGAAAACACCAAGGTAAATCTAGACAAATCACTAAAGACTATGTACAGAATCCTAATCAGTACTAATAATTAATTTTTCAAGACTGGATACCACAGCAATATTACTAAACGTTTGGAATCTTAAATTTGAACATTTGTCTCTTGTAAGTCCCAGTACTTTTTTTGTAAGCTATTAAAAATAAAATTACGAGTATCAAATCTTGTTTTTTTAATTACTTGTCTACTTGCTCTCTTGAACAACACCACAGTGATACAGAAGCCATTCTAAGATACAAAATGTCCTCAGCTTCTGCTGACTTTTACCATCATTTAAATTTGAAATTCTAAAAGTTGTACTTTAAAATACTATCTTAAAAATAAAAAGAAGCAAATAGACTTTTCATCTGCCTAAAATATAACTGGAAAAGTTGTAATTTGAGGGGAAATCCTGTTCACATTGCACTAAAACTGATTCCAGTACAGCTTTAGGCCTATTCCTCATTGGGAAGTACAAAATCTGGATCTAGAAAGTAAATCCTCACTGGCAATGAACAAAAGGTTTAGGGTTTAATGTCTTTTGCTTTATTTGTTTGCTATTAAAAGCAATTGTGCCAACACAATTACCCACCTCCCATTTCCATGGTAATACACAAATCTAACAACTTTTTAATTCTTCCGTTGACGTGAGTCACACTGAAAATAATTCAAAAACTCTTAATTTCAGCATTTGTTAATCTGTTCTGCCTGAATACTGATTTCAGCACCTATTGCCTAAGCCACAACTAAACCATACGTAGTTATGAACTGCAGTTTCACTCAAACATTCCATATAAACAATAATAAAAAATCTGTTTATTAAAATAAACTGATTTAAGTAATGTGTGCAAATAGGCTTAGTTTTGATTTTCTTTCAACAGAAGTCCTCATTAAATACTTTTTTCCCCTTGCTATTTTTTTTGAGAAATTGTGAGTTTGATGCAGCTATGTTCTTTTGTCAGTCCTGAATAGCAATCACTGTCTTGTTAAAGATGCTTTAGAATAAGCCTTACCAAGATAAAAGCAATTCAGAGACTAGGAAATATTATCTTGCTGAAACAACTATGTGAAGATTTAAGTCTTTTGTGTAGTCAGATTAATCCCTGCCACCAGCTTTCAACACATGCTGATCAATACTTTCTTTGCTTTTTGTTTACTTTGTACAGTGCATATTTAAAGAAGTACTTATTGATTAACTGTACTCCATTTCTTAGACACTTTTGTTCATTTTTTACACCCTTTAAATATTTATTTATGTATTGGATTACACCATTTTTGGTCTCCAACCTCTCTAATTATAATCAGTTCAGCATTTTTCCATTCTCTAATCTTCCACATTGGCTTTATTTAAAAATCACTTTTTTACTAACAGCAATACGTCTTTCTCCGCAAACTTCAAAGGTCTCCTCATGGTTGCCTTGATTTACCCTCACTCCTGTGCTAAGCACAGATAACGCAGCTGAGATCCCCTCCAGATAAGGAGCACTGAAAAGGGCCGGAGGCAGGAGATGGCTGCAGCCAAGCACTGCAAAGCACCCGGGCTCTCACATCACAGAAAGCTGTAGAAAGTCAAAGCGTAGGAAAGAGAAGAACTGCACATTCCTTCTCCTTCGCTCAAGGATTTGCATGAGCTGGTGCATACGCGTATTTACATACTGAAACTAACTTCTCGAGGTAAATTAAAGTGTGACTGAAATGATAAGTCTCTCTTTATTCACATATATTCATATATTCCTTGTGAAGTACATCACCTCAATTACAGTCTGTTGAAATAAATACTCTTGGGAGAGGATTCCTCATTTAATGAGCAGCCAAGAAAATATTTCTGCTAAAAACCAAAATATAAACTGCCATGGATATTTCTGGATAATCCATTTGAGGATCAAGACTACAGAACGTGAATTTCACCAAGCATTCAAATTACAAAAAATACACAACCTCTACTGAGAGAAATGTGACCACAGTGCTGAAATGTAACGTAGTAAACTGTTTAGATGCAGACTATTTGTTAAATAAAAATTATGGGAAAAAAGATCTTCTCAGAACATAAAGACAAGACAAACTCACGCGGGACATGGAGCCTGTGGAAAGGCTGGGTTCCCACAGAAAAGTCCCCATTCACTGTGTGCCCTGTTACATGTGGAGCCCATTGTCAATCATGCTATTGATTGTTTCTTATTTTCCATCCTGTTACAAAATTTTCTAAGCTTATCTCACTCATTTGCTGCCCTTATGAAACACAAAATGACTACTGGTGACCCACTTCTCACACCAGAGTTAAATTTCACGTTCATTATGAAAAGAAAGTACACATCATATTCAAGGTCCTGGGGAGTTGGGTTTCTTAATTCTCTTGCTCTTTAAAATTTGCTCTTACAGACTGTACCCTGTTTGCTTTATGCATGTGGAAAGACCCACTGAAGCATACACATACATCATAAGATGATTAAAAAGTGTAGGGCAGACACATTTTTTGCATGACTGTTATTTCTAAAGGATATGGTAGTTTTCCTATTGTACATAAGCTGAAACTTGCCTCTTCTTTGTGACTTTAATATAAAAGGAAGAATGCTGGTACAAGGTCCTTGAGTACGATTATAACCATATTACTGAGAAAAAAAAATTAGTTAATTAAAACAGATTATGTTACGCTTTGTCAGCACCTAAATCCACAATATCATTACCAGCCATAATCACTGCATCCTCTAGCTCTATTGTGTGTTTTGAGTTGAAATATCTTTGAAAGGGATTTCAAATATGAAGAACAGCATTGTGCATGTGGCCTATGCAAAACAATAACAAAACAAAAATAGTAACTTTCCCCCTTGTGCTTATTTCAATGGCTTTTGAATAAAATCTCAATATGGTCACAAGCATCACAGAGAATAATTACTGACTATTCAAACCAAGCCAACTGAGAAATTATGACATTTACCTACAAATGCATTACTTAACCTTTGCTCTATGAAGAAAAAAAAAAAAACCAAACTGAAAATGAATAAACGTGCAGATTAATTTTTACGCTTAAGTTTTTACTCCCAGCCCAAAAAGCAAAAACCATAAAAGCATCCAGCATCCCCTTACCTTCCCCACTCCCTTCTCCTAAAAGGACCCACTCTACATCACTGCAAGTAATAACACACTATAAAATAAATATGGGAAACCCTTTATCTTGTCTTTGGTGTATATGAAAACCAAAAGCTTTCCATGTGCACAGCGCCAGCTTTTCCTCAATACATTACAAGGCAGCATGCAGGCAGAGCTTTGGGGTCTTTGTGTCCCCATGCAAAAACTGAGCCACGCAGAGGCAGCCAGTTGGGCACCGTGACCTTTGCTGTGAGCACGCTGCCAAGCTTTTTGCATTTCCCTTCATTCCCTGCCCCTGCCTTTCCTGCCACACCTCAATTCCACATGGTATTGGAGTATCCTGCAGAGCCAGAACCTCACTTCTGAGGTGAACTTCAGTAGTATCATCTGGCACTTAAACCCCCTTTGGTGTCCAACACCCTCAAAGTCCCATAGACAACCATGGAGGAGGACTACATGGAAACCTCACACACAACATCGAGTTATCCAATAAAATACGGATTCCCATAAGTTAAAAGAGAGTCGTTAAAGCACGTTGCTCAATATACTTAGATTTATGTATGAGAAGTACTGAACTATATACAGCATTCTAAA
Source organism: Mystacornis crossleyi (assembly GCA_013400655.1). NCBI lineage: Eukaryota > Metazoa > Chordata > Aves > Passeriformes > Timaliidae > Mystacornis > Mystacornis crossleyi. The sequence continues at coordinate 158,599 of VYZQ01029520.1, forward strand.
TTTAATTCATGAAGAGAATAAAAAAAGCCTGCGTGGTCCACAAAATCTGTGATTGCCTCAGCATCAGACATGCCACTCTCCCAAGAGTTTCCTCTGTTCTTTCACTTGCAAAAACCTACTGTACAGATTCTCTGCCATATGCTGTGGCTTGTGCTAAGGCAGAGCAAAACAGTTGAAATGCTACAAGGCACAGTTCGCAAATTTCTTCTTTGACCTTGGGTAAGTCAAGACCTGTGTTCTTTCCCTAAACACAAGGATATTGCCTATTCCATTGCAGATATTAACATGATAAAACTCAACATAAACATATTAACCTCTAAAGGAATTAAGTCTTTGCAAATACATGAAATAGATAAACCCACCCAGACAATTCTGTTCCAACATCTTTAAGAGCATATGGATTACTTCACATAAAATATCTATTTTTTCCTAAGTCTCAGCTACTTTTTTAAGACACTAAGTTTTATTCCTTAGACTTTTGTCTGTCTGGGTAGAATTTCCCTTTTGAAAGGGATTCAAGACACTTAAGTCCCCAAACCAGAGATGAAAGTTTTTATCTGTTATCGTTTACAGAAAGGACGGAGTCAAGGTTAATTGCACAGATTCCCATCTCAGACTGGAAACAGAGCAAGCTGACTTCTGCTGGCAAAACTTCATAAACATTTCATAGTTTTGACAGTGATTCTCTCTTGGGAAGAACTGTTCGATAATTCTGATGGTAACAAAGATGAACAAAATAATTTTCTTCTACTAGTGGAACATCCACAGCACAAGGATTTTAATGAAAGCAAAGTGAAATAGATGCAGCCCATTATATATTACAACTGCACGATATTTACACCATTTGACTATTGGCATTTAACACTGGTGAGATCATTTTCTGCATACACAGAAGACAGAAAAGGAAAGGAAGAGTGTTCAACATGTCTGACTGACCTATTTCGATTACTTGATTCTACAACATTAATGATGCATTGGCACTGGTTTTGCATGAGATTAAAAATGAAGACATGAATTAATGTAATGTTACAGACTCATCATGAAAAGGGATGCAAAGGTATGTGCTGGAACTCTGAGGCTGAGCTCTCAGTTTAGGTTGGTGAGTGAAAGGTGAAGTCTCAATCAAAAAGTAAGGAAAAAAATCCTCAAATAAAATGAGTCAAACACTGAAGAGTTATTGGGGAAAAAAAATAAAAGAGGCTAACCTTGCACAGGGATGTCTTGTGCTGTCTATCGTTATAGCAGGAGCCAAGGTTCCAATATTCTTAGTAAGTGCTACTTGTTAGAAAGTGAAAATTGGATAAGCACTTTTAAACAGCAAGATCTTAATTCTGAAGGTAAATTCATTTTAACTTGGTTATCCTAAGAAACTATTTTTTCTGTTTATCTGCAGGGAACTTGGGATTTGTGCCAGCTACAACCAGAACTCAAATCTAACTAAGTCTCAAAGCTGTATCTAACTACATTCACTGCAACATATTCATTAATTATTAGGCCTGAAATAGCCCCATAGGAAGCTAAGGGATAAGAAGTAACTTCTTCCTTTTAAGAAAAAAAATTTGTTACAAGTTCTTTTGTATTGACAGTTTGCGAGTAAGACAAAACAATCCTATTACAAACTTCATCAATTTTCATTTTATTTCTAGGATGGATAAGGTCAGTCATCAACCAAATTCACTACCTAAATCTCATCAGTTCTCTGTGTGCATGTGTGCTAATTTTCCTTGCTGAAGGATTCAGTTTTAGAATTTATTATAGCAATTCTAAGTTTCTCCAAGACCTTCTACTGTTGCAAAAACACATCCAGTAAGCCAACGTGTACTATGTTCCTATTGTATACTAATAAGAATTGAAATTGCATATGAACCTTTCTTTTTATCTTAATAATTTTTGATACAACCTGAATATACATGTTTTAACTTGAGAAAAGAGAAAGATAAATATGAAGGCCATTCTTCCTTCTTCACACTAATTTTCAGTGTCGATATAAGGGAAAAAATTATCTTGGTTATGGAGGCTGACAGCTAAAAATCTATGGTGATATTTCAGACAACGAACACACTGAAAAAACTTCCGATAAAAAGGGTAAAGCTGTCTAAGGCCATGATCCTCTGGCAGTAATCTTCCTGCCTGATGGCTGCCCACACTTTTGCTGATGTGTGAAAGGGATAAGCAGCTAAGAAACAGCCCCCTAAGGAGCAAGAGTCCCACAGGAGAGTAACCTGATAGCTGGCAGAGAGAAAAAGAACCCACTACAAGATCTGAAACATTTAATTTCTATTTTACATTAGGGCACCACTGAGGACATTTCTGCTAAAATGCATCAGGGCACTGAAGAAATAGTATCATAGTAATAGGATGTGAAATTACGGGCCAAGCAGCTAGACCCAAACAAGATGAGCTCTTGCCCTAATCACACGTGAAATCTTGCGGATTCAAGACATAATGCTAGAGATTTGTGGAAGATCTGCCTGGGCAATGAGGACTGCACGTGGCCCTGTATGCTGTGGTACCCCTGCAACGGACTTGCAACAGGGAAAAGGAACGAGCAGCACTTGGCAGAAAGAGCAGAGAAGCAGCAGGCATTTTCAGAGAAACTCTTTCCCTTCCCCACAAACCACCATATCATGTTTAAAAGGGAAGGGGGCTGGCACCCCACAGAGCACCTATGTTTTTTCGTCATCTCCTATTCAGTGCAGAAGGGCACTGACCAAAAATGACACTCTTGTCACCAAGCCAAACACACCCAACTTAGTTTTAACTCCATCAGCATTTAGCCCCGTAAGCAGCAGAGCAGTCACTGGTTTCTGAATGCAGAAAGCTCTGCCCTTGCTACCAAAAGTGAAAATTTAATAGAGATTGAGGACAGCAAGAGGCATTAGACAGCAGTGAACAGGAACAGCCAAACCTTTACAGCACAGTGAGGCAGGACAATTTGCCCCCTTATTCTTCCAGTGGGAAGAAACTTTAGAGCCCAGTATCCCCTCTCTGGATGCTTTTGCTTTGTGTGTGTCCACATTGCGCTAGAGAGAACTCCCCATCAGTGCTGTGTGAGTGCTTCTCCTGGCACAGTGAATGGCATGAGCAGGAGAATCCACCAGGAATGGGACAGCACAGCAGCAGTGACTCATGCAGCCACCAGAAGATGAACAGCAATGGAGTAATACCAAAGAAACCAACTGCAAATGCACGCTGGAAGGAAATTCCAGTGGAACAGCAGGAGGGTTTTAAACCTTTTCAGTGGTCTGCACGTTTAGGTGGTTCAAAGCCTCTTTATAGCACCCTTGCCTGCTAGCACCTCAGTACTGAACCAATAGCTAAAACTAATAGCTACTGGTTTTGGCTGGGACAGAGTTAATTTTCTTCCCAGTAGCTGGTACAGTGCTGTATTTTGGATTCAGTATGAGAATTATGTTGAAAACACCCTGGTGTTGCAGTTGTTGCTAAGCAGTGCACAACGCTACCGAACTTACACTTAAACCCCCTTGTGTGTTAGGAACTGACACCTCCGAGCTACTCTGAAACTTCATCTACCTGATCTACCATCAAGTCTTACTCTTTATGTCACTTTTGCTTACTGAAAATCACAGCCTCAAGCATCTCCAACTTCTACTCCATGTCCAAGGGATGCAAAAAGCTTCAAAGCATAAATCACAAAAGCTTAAAGATCAAAAAATATTACAACTGTATGGTGATTTTTTTTAACTACATAACATTTTTTTCCAGAAGGATTTTGTTTTGGTGAGGTGTTTTTTCCCCCCAGTGCTTATGCTTCCACGTATATTCTTGCAGAGTGTCAATTATTTCCCAGATCCTAGAGACTTTTCACACCATAGATTTCCCACAGAAAGTATTACTCATGGAATTGGTAAGGCTGGAAGGGGCCACAGGTGGGGTCACCTGGTCCAACCTCCCTGCTGAAGCAGAATCATCATGGGACAGGAGTGCCTCCAGCTGGTTCTCCTGCTCACTCTCTGACAGAATGTGTGAGCTCCACCATTCTGTATGAGAGCCTGAAGTGTGCGTGGGGGGGAAATGGTGTAGTATCCTGCTCCAGAATGATGTCTCACTCCTTTTTCCCATCTTAATTTTTGGCTGCTTTTTGGCACTTCTATACATCTTCTCTGATTCTGTTACCTTCCCTTCTTATTCTTATTTTTTATTCTAAATCTTATAACCACACACAGTTCTGCACTTTTAAAATGTCTTTTCTATCATATTTTTCTCCCCCACCATCAGCATGAAAAATCTTCCAAAGTGAAACTTTCATTCTGCCTTTACTCTTCTTGCACTGTGACCTTTCATTTCTGCCAAATCCATGCTGAGCTCAGCTTCCCAGCTCTCCTGAGGCCCTTGTTCAGCCACATGTTATGCTGGCAACTGGAGGAACCAGAGGGAAGGGTATTTAGACACAAACTTCCTGCATGAGTTACCGTAGAGTTGATCAAGGTTCCTTAGGATGTATGCATATATATATAGGGATAAATCCAAAGACCATTAAGTGCAATAGGCCTTGGATAAGTGACATAATCGCTTTATAGGTAACTCCATAAAGGTATTTTCTGAGAAGTTTATTACATAAAAATATTATGGCTTTATAAAGCAATAGCATTCTTTAATTCTTCTTTAGTAATTCCTTAGCTGATGAGGGTTGTTATTCCTAAGATCCTAAACATCACTAACATGTTATATAATAACATCTTAATTTCCCAGCTGATGTTTTATTTGATCTCAGAGCTGCATTGCTCCTATCAACAAAGCCCTGCCACTGGAATTTCTCCCTATATCTTGCTCAGTTGCTGGTATTGAACATTCTGCTCAAATCTCAAGCTAACATCAGAGCTGCCAAAGTGTATTTGACAGTTATTGTTGATGGCTACATTGTCAGGAGCTCGCAGCAAGTCAAGCAATGTCATAATTAAATGCCATTTCTTTTGACTGCTGCTGTTTCAACTAGGGTGCATGTATAGATTTTTTTTTTTACACAAATGTGGTGAGAGCAGTGACAGGAAAACCCACAGAAAATGATCGTTAATAACTTGAAACATATTTTGCTTTTCATACACTTAAACAGAAATGTGATGTTCTGCCTGGGAGGGCTCTGGAGGGTGAGGGCTCAGAGGGTAAGGACAAGGGCTTGGTCAGACGCAGAAAGATGTGACAAGGGATGTTGCGTTCCTACTGAAGTACTGCAGTTTCTGAACAAGACTGCAGGCACAGGACTATGGATTGATGCACTGTCTGCTTTTTTTTCCAAGCCTCACCTTGCCACAAGCCAGAGTTCAGGGATGGATGTGGGAAAAGGAGAGAGACTGACGGAGGGAGCCAGGGAAGCGTCCTTCACACAGAGCATTGTGTCAGTCTGTGTTCCCCTTGAAGCCACCCCCACTCACAGCTCCCAGCTATGTGGAGGATTGAAGGATTGTATATTTGTGTGCACGTTTCGTATTCTGCTGATTTTCCCTGCCTATTCCACGATCCAGTGGGATTTAGAGACAGAGATCTGGCTTGGTGTGCTCTGTCCCTCGCCTCTACAGGTGCGGGGGCATCCCCCTCACCTTGTCACAAAGAATCCCCTTCACCCAGGTCCCCAGCACAGAATGTGCATGTTTGCTCATCACAATGACTACAATGCTCAGTTCTAGGCTGGATAAATGATCAGAGAGAAAACCAGACTGTGCTGGCAGAAAGAGAAAAGTAAATATGGTAAGCAGCTACACTCTTCCTTTAATCCTCCAGTCTTTTGGCAGCGTGAGGGATAACATCCAGTTGTTCATACTGAGCAATGGCAGGTGCTTAGAGTCTCCTAATGCAAGTAGCAGTGTTAAGGCACAGTGAAGCCCTCAGCCCACAGAACGTCTAGCAGCGCACTCCCAGCACTCACCCACGTGGAGGGATCTGCTTCATGAGCTTGGCAGTGGCTGCAGGCTGGCAGCAGCTGCCAAAGCCAAGCTGCTCAAATGCCAGCTTGTCTGGGTATGTGACTGCTGGGACTGCTGCGTGCGAGCCTCACCACAGCCCCGTGCTTCAGAAGGGCTGAAGGAGGGGATCTCAATCTTTAGCAACTGGCATATTGCATGACATCAATAATCCTGATTGTGTTCCTAGTTACAAGAGAGTTCTTACAGTGCCTGAGAAGGGAAGAATTCCTTATTCTTGTACTTCTCTTCCTGGCCTCACAACCAATATATACAAAATCCAATATATAGTCCAATCTCTCTGTATTAATATATTTAGGAGGATTTTAAACACATGCAAATTGCAGCTCAGAGGGACGCAAACACTTGTTTAAAGGCAAGCAGGCACATGTAGAAGCTATGTAAACTTAGTACTATCCTTCAGGAGAAGATAAACTCTGCTCACTCTTCCCTTTATTGAAAATAGATAAATACATTTTTTACTAACAGAATTTTAAATTTCAAAATCCCTTACATGGGCTGATTTTTTTTCAAGAGTGAAGCACTGTAATTGTCAGAAAAAATCCATAAACTTGCCACTTCAAAAGGAGGCATGGTTATCTGAAACCATACAGCGTAACATAATTTCTTATAGTCTATAGAGTAACAAGAAATTAAACTCAGTAATAGGAAAAGTATTTTCAGAATGACACACATAATGACCTTAAAGCTAAAAGTGACTTAAAAACTAAAATAAACACCAAATTATCTCTGACCCCAACGAGGTTTTCATAAAACCAAATTATCTCTGACCCCAACGAGGTTATTGAGAAGATGGAGCCAGCAGTGAGGGCAGGAGGACAAAACAAACAGTAACTGAAAAAAAAGTTTCTCACTGGGTGTGAGGAAGAACCTCTTCCCATGACGACAGTTGGGTNCAACTGGCATATTGCATGACATCAATAATCCGGATTGTGTTCCTAGTTACAAGAGAGTTCTTACAGTGCCTGAGAAGGGAAGAATTCCTTATTCTTGTACTTCTCTTCCTGGCCTCACAACCAATATATACAAAATCCAATATATAGTCCAATCTCTCTGTATTAATATATTTAGGAGGATTTTAAACACATGCAAATTGCAGCTCAGAGGGACGCAAACACTTGTTTAAAGGCAAGCAGGCACATGTAGAAGCTATGTAAACTTAGTACTATCCTTCAGGAGAAGATAAACTCTGCTCACTCTCCCCTTTATTGAAAATAGATAAATACATTTTTTACTAACAGAATTTTAAATTTCAAAATCCCTTACATGGGCTGATTTTTTTTCAAGAGTGAAGCACTGTAATTGTCAGAAAAAATCCATAAACTTGCCACTTCAAAAGGAGGCATGGTTATCTGAAACCATACAGCGTAACATAATTTCTTATAGTCTATAGAGTAACAAGAAATTAAACTCAGTAATAGGAAAAGTATTTTCAGAATGACACACATAATGACCTTAAAGCTAAAAGTGACTTAAAAACTAAAATAAACACCAAATTATCTCTGACCCCAACGAGGTTTTCATAAAACCAAATTATCTCTGACCCCAACGAGGTTATTGAGAAGATGGAGCCAGCAGTGAGGGCAGGAGGACAAAACAAACAGTAACTGAAACAAAAGTTTCTCACTGGGTGTGAGGAAGAACCTCTTCCCATGACGACAGCTGGGTGGTGGGCCAGGCTGCTCAGTGAGCCCATGCAGTGTCCATTTGTGGAATCACAGAACATCCTGAGACCCACAAGGATCATCGAGCCCAACTCCTGGCCCTGNTCTCTAATAGCTTTATGTCCCTTTCATACCGTGGTGCCCAAGTCTGTACACCTCACACCAGTGCAGAGAGGAGCAGACCAGAGCAGGACAATCACTGGAGGTTTCTGGCACCCAACCAGCTGACTGTGGAGCTCCTGAATTATTTTCTGACTGCATGAAAGGGAGCAGCTTTATACAGCCACTCTATGGCAAGCTGAAGGACAGATTACACCAATGTCAAATGTTTTCAAAAGAAACCTGTCTGGTGGCACCAGTAATCAACATTTCTACACAGACTGCCTGGGTGGGTGTCACAAGCCAGAAGTTGTCACACACAGTAGTGATTCTGACAGCACAGGGCAGCTTCTGATATGCTTTGTAACATTTCTGGTCATTATTTTTATCCAAAAACTGCAAATGGAAATACCATGCCAGAAGCAAGCACTACCTCTGGTTCATCACAATGTTTTAGCACAAAGCTCACTTTGCCAAGCAGTAATGGCCAAATGTTTTCTGACACATGCTTTACACGACAGCCCTTTCTGTATCCCTCAGGCTCCTGTCTTTTAAAAATATTCAGGTTTCTTTCTGTGGCAGTCATGGTGGACAGCTCATAGCTATAGGCCCTGAGCCTTGAACAAACATTGCTGAAACACCAGAGCCCTGAGTACGGCTTAATGAAAAGAATAAGCAGACTTGAAGAGGCTGAAGAGAAAAACAAAAGCAGCAGAATAGCAGTAACTTGGCCTACTTGGGCTTGCCTGTGACCCAGTTTTCTTGCCTGCCTGGGCCAGACATGTTTTGAAGAGCTCAGGTAGCGCTGAGAGACTGAGGTCGGGCTGTCAGGGAGGCAGGAGGCAACAGCTGCTGCATTGCTGTGGCATGAAAGCAAAAGGTGAAAGAACAGAGTGCAGAAGGCTGTGCTGCTTCCAATCCCAAGGCTGCGGACAAAGTGTGAGAGTTCATGGAGATGCCTTTATGGTTGCAACTGAAATTCCACACAAAAAGGTTTCCCTGCTGGCCAACCTGCTGCCTCTGGCTCTAAGTCGTTGTCCTCTCCCCTACATCTGAAGTTACTCGTTTTAAAATGAGTTACCTTCCTATTTCCCAGCAAATTTAGATAGTTATGTCATCAATTCAGGAAAAATCCAGTTTGCAAAATTATCAAGAAGGCATTTAGGTAAGATCTCTGCACATCTTAACTGTCTTTGAGTTTTTCCTTTGCTGTCAGGTGTTGCAAAAGCCAAGGAAAACATATTGCAATTCCACGTTGCTCTTCATAAATCCTCTTTTGACAGCTCCTATCTGTTTTGCCTCTCTGAGCAGAACTAGAGAGGAGATTCCTTCAGATGGCCCCTTTCTACTCATCATCTTAGGGGTATACATCTTATACCCACTCTAGGAAACAATCAGAAAACAATGTGATTCTTCAAGTTGCCAACATATTGCTACCATCAATTTCATTTTTAACAATATTGTCAGGGAATGCAGAGGTGATATGCAAAAGTGGTAGCTATGAACTAAGATAAATGAACTTAATAAAATGTTCCTAAGAAGTTAAGGATTTACAGATTCCTCAGCTGCTAACAATAAATGAGACATCCGTTCTCAGATATCTTTTCCTCTAAACCAGTTTTGTTCATATATGTGATATATATCAGAAATATGTATAAGTATGTGTTTATACTATGTTAATAACTGGGAACCCTATCCAAGAACCTTCCAGACTGACATTCCTCAACCCCCAATTCTTCACACTTGCAGGTTTTATTAAACCTTACTGGGTATTTCCACCTTGTTTAGACTCATTTTTGTATTGGAAACATTTAAGAGTAATTTTTTAATGGATTAATCTGGGAAATCCATATGAGAGGAGTCTTGCACAGAGTAAATCAAGAATTGCTAGAAATAGTGGGACTGATTCTGGTCTGCTTTGCAATATGCAAGAAAATAAACCAAATGGAGTAGAAACACAAGTATTGTTGTTCAGATGTGGTGTCTTCTTTTGTCTCAAATGGCTCTTATTGAACCAAAAATCCATTTCCAAGTATTCTTGACTGGCACAAGGAACATCAAAAGTTCCAATAATACAGAATTAGATCTTAGAAAATACAGACATGGGATTCAACTCCCAGCTATGTATTCCAACTAGACAAAGCCTTCACTGATCATACCTATTGGGAAACAACAGATTTCAGCTCACTAAGACTATTTTCACAAATGCAACTGCAATATTTGCCTAAAGCAGATGTTTTCCCAGGCAGAGGCTTGTGAATCCTCTGATCAGACATTTTGCGAGGATTCAGAAATGCTGACCAGGATGCTCTCTGAATACACGGTGTATTTATGCTCACCCGTGTTCTGCTCCACATTTTATTGTTATCTATCTACTGTTATCTATAATTATGTACTGAGGTATTCCTCCCCTAGACTTTTTTGTTTGTTTTTAACCTTTTGACAAAAAATGCATTATACTACAGGTATTCTGAAATCAGCCTAAATTTCCACAACTTTTCTGTAACTTTATGAACCAAACTATGTCCTGCTATGATTTTTGACCTGTATTACTTGAATTTCCAGAGAACCATGACTGGCATCTCCGTCAGATGCTGTGAATGTCTCCAAATTCATCCAGTCATTGATGCCATTTATGGGATGTTGAACTTCAGTAAGTGACTGTATTAAAGTGTATATTTTTGCTTGAGAGGATTCAGAAGCATAAACCAGTCAATAGGAAATAATTTAGGGGTAACTCTTGCAGTACATTTGTAGCTTACTGTCAGGCTTATCATACTTTTTTTTAAAAAGACCAGTATGAACACTAAAAAAATGATATCCAAGACCTATTTATGGCAGCCAAGGCCAAATCATTGGGGGGGAAAAAAAAAAACAAACCCACAATTATTTTTAGTAGGATAATTATATGAAACTCTTCTCTTTCCTTCAAAAGTTCTGTTAGCAGGATAGAGAGGAGCTATTGACCAATTCTTCTCAGTGAAATCCTTCTCACAGGAAAAATAGTTGAGAAATATAGAGGGATTAAATAGTTGAGAAAGATAGGGGGATTTTTCAGAAGAGTCCTTAAGTTTTATTCCTTGGATAAAAACTAAACAAACTGCAGCGAAGGCTGTCATTTCCCTACCAGGCAGAGAAGAACCGCAACCCAGAAGTAGAAAAAGAACTTTGGAGATGCTTCTGAAAGAATCTCTGAAAAATTAATTTCCAAAACTTTACAACTAACATCCAGCATCACAAAGATATGTGAAACACTGTCCAGATGTAAGATCAAAATTTATCCTGGATCAAACCTTACCCTTTAATGCTTTCTAGCTTGGTTTTTGGCTCACTATCAGGTAACTTTTCCAGAGTGTCTGGGAAAGGAAATAGAACAGTGAAATCATCCTCCCAAATCAGCTAAAAATCAAGGTGTTTTGAAAGTCTGTGTAGAGTCTGCTGAATACGATTGCTACGTCAATTATCTTGCTTAAGTTCTTGTGGTCTATGTGTTGCAATTACATACTCATACTAGGGTTTTCCCCAAAGCTTCCACAATGGTTAAAGAATATTCAGATCTTGTTAATTAATCTTTAATACGAAATGGGTTGAAGTTGACAGAACAAGTTTGTGGCTAGCTAGGTACAAGTGATATAAAGCCCTCTCGCATGAATAATGGAGCAGAAACATATGAGACAAAGAAAGTCTCAAAGTTTAAATATCTGTCTAGAGGCATTTGGGTTTGCTGCCTTTTTTTTTTTTTTNCTATAGATATAGATATAGATATATGGCAGCTCTTTCTTCTTCTAAATAAACTCCCAAACATGGACTAAGCAGCTCATGCACACGTGTGTGTTCCAGGCATGCCCCGGTCCAACATGACACCCTCCTGTATCCTACTCTGCTTCTCTTGCATTGCTCTTGTTTCTCTCTTAAATTATAAATACCCTTGAAGGCAAAGCATCAGTGAAGCCAAGTTTTGTAGGTATCCAGGAGGATAAAATCTGACTTTTTAATGCCTTCTAAGTTGCCTTATAGCCGTAGGTCCTATCTGCCTTGCTTACAAATCAAATGACACCTTGCTTTTATTACTGACTACTGCTCTCTCTTACTGCCTCTCTGACACGGGAATGCAGGTCTCTGCAATAATGCAATGATTTATTTTGAAGTACTATATGAACTTAATTCCAACCTTTCCAAATGAGATCTTTGCCTAGTGTTAAAATTACCAAATATCTAACCTGATTTCTAATAACCTTATCTACTTTTTAATTGTACAGAAAAATAGCATGCTTATGTCTTAAAACAACTAATTATAATTACTTAATTATAAAGATCTTTTACAAGAATCCTACCTATTAGACCACAAAGATGCTGCTCTTAAGGAAACATTAGAAACCCTGTATATTTATCTTTCATTCAAACCTTCAATTTCTGTGTATTAACCTATTGTCTTTAAAAAAAAGAATTAGTAAACAACTGCAATGACTTCTAATATAGGGGTTAATTGTGAAGCTTCTA
>VYZQ01029521.1:0-28502 GCA_013400655.1 Mystacornis crossleyi
AAAAAAAAAAAAGATCTAATTGACTGGTATCATTGAACAGGAATTAATTCAAATGGCATTTACCAGAAATAGTCAGCTTTGTTATACAGTCTAAGAGAGTGTTTGCACTTGGAATTACTGGGAAAAACAGTGTTAGTTTAAGATGATTCTTTAGTTTTTAAAGTCTGTTGGGTATTCTGTCCTTGTTCTCTTAAGGATTTGCACCTCCTTTCAGCTTTTACCATGCTTGAGTTCAGTAAGTCAGATATGGAAATCCTGACCAGCGTAAGGCTCAGGGTGAACTCCAGGAAATCTCTACACACGCATTTCTGTTTCAACAGGGATGCCTCACACTGTTTTTTGAGCATCCATTGCCTAATACTTGAGGAAACTTGGTTTGCTCCGGAAATGCCATCGGTGCAGTGTCCAGAGCCTCACTGAAGTCAAGATACAGGAGAGTGCTATCACTTCTCCCTGACCCAAAGCCCCCGACCCTGTGATTGATGAAAATTGGGTTGCTTGACGTGACTCTTTTCTTGATAAATCCATACTGGCTGCCAGCTATTACCCTACTATCTCCTTGGAAGTGGCAGCAAATAGATTACTTGCTTATTTGTTCCAGTCTCTTTCTGGGAATAGAAATTATTCTGACTGATCTGCAATTTCTTGAATTTCATTAGGCCCAGCTGACTTGAAAACATGCAACTTCTTAGCTATGTCTCATTTCTGTTCCTGTTCTTTGCTTATTCCAGCCTGCATTCTCATCCCTTCGTGCTCATGCTAATTGTCAGCCCACTGATCACACTTAGTAAAGACCAGAGAAAAATCATTAAACACTTCGGAATTCTCAGTGTCATCTGATAACTTTCTTCGAAAATCGGCAGTGAACAAATTCTTTCCTTCTTCCTCCTTGTCCTCCTCAGTGCACACATGATGTCTTCCTTAGAGCTCTTTATGTTCTTTGAGAATAACATCTCTTTTTGTGCCTTGGCCTTCCAGTTTTGCTCCTACATGAATTTCTTCTCTTTGCCCTTTATAACTTGACCTAGTTTCCACCCTTCTGAGCAATCCTCCTGCAGTTTAAACTCATTAAAGAGCTCCTGATCTAACCAAGTTGGTCTCTTATTACACATTTTATCTCTTCTCTGGATTGTGCTCCTATCCCCTACTACATTTTGAACCTCAAAGCACATTCAGGACACCAGGCAATATCTCCTGCCTTTTTTTTTTTTCCACCTGTTCTTCCTAAGCAAGTTTTTCCTTTATAAATCAGCATCTGCTCAAAGATCCTGATGGGCCATTTCATTTGCAGGTTTGATTATGTACTAAAACTTACATTATACCAAATATAGTCCCCTTTAGTCCACATGTTTTAAACACCTGTACACAAAAAGCTAAATATATTCATCAGATAGACAACTCTCTTTTATACCCCTCCTAAAATCCATATAGCAACATCTCTATTTTACAATGCACCATTCAGTTTTTAGGCCCCTGCAGGGCTTTTTTAACTGGTAACAAAAACCTCCCCCAAGCTAGGAAGACTTTAAGCACAATTTTTCTGTCACCATCTTTCATTTCCTTTCCGGAGAGGTCACCACGAAGTTGCCTTTTCCCACAGCAGGTTCCTGCTGTCACTTACAGAGTCTCCAGATGCCAGTACCAGCAGCCATCTAAACCCACCCATCTACAGGAATCACTTGTTTTTCCTTACTGAGGGACATTCTCCTTTTACTATGTCCCACTTTCCCTTAAAATGCTGGTTTATCAACCATTTTAGCCCAGAACCTAGTTTAGTCCTTGCTGTCTTTACTTGTCCACGAACAGCAAGGCAGCACTACCCTGCTCTTTCTCCCACTCAGGCTTCCCAGGCAACTTAATTACCAGCCAAATTTGCTCACCCATGAGAATGACAAGCCTGCTAAAACAGGTCTCTCCATGAATTCTTCTCTTGGCTTCCCTGTACAGCAGCTAAACGCATCCTGGGTCCTGTCAGCTACCACAGGAGCTTTCACAGGTCCCTGTCACAGTGACAGGCAGCCAGCTGGTTATTTCAACAGTGACAGCAACAGGTCAGGATCGTACTGTCCTTATTCCTCATGAAGTTACTATCACCTTAGGCTATCAAAGCCTGCTATCCACTGAATTCCATACAGATACCACTCTTAGTCCCATTCATGGGGCAATGGAAACGGGGCCTCAACTTGGAGGCAACTCTCCGAGGAACTGGAAAGAACAGTCTCCTTCCCTTACCTTCATAGGCTGGAGCTGCATCCTCGTGATCCTTGAAGGGTCTACCACTGGCTTGGGGCGCCTTAGCGTGTCCAGAATATTCTGCCATTGAGGTGGCAGGCCCACAAATTTGCCCTCCTTTGGGTCAAACGAGGTGTGGACACGGTGCTCAAAGTTCTGCGGGGCCGAGATCTCTGGGCGTTTCTTCTTCTTCTTGCGGAACATGATGCCTGAAGAGGAGAAGGCAACGCTGTCAGTGCCTGTCTAGGGCTGAAGTGCCCAACCGGTAAAATCACGTATCAATTCTATGAGTTAATTATGTTGTATTGAGAACATTCTCCAGGGAAAAGCACTTGAACAGGAGTTGATAACCTGCTTTTACAGATGAGGAAACAGACACCGATGATGATTTGCCCAAAGCCACCTTGCAGGTTCATGGCTGAGATGGGATTTCTAGTGACTTCCTTTATTTCTACAAATTCATATTGCCTGATAAAACAATTAAAAAAATAATTAAGAGATACATATTTATATTTTACCTGTTTGTACCTATGTTAAATGGCTTGGAGTCCAGCCAGTTAGACAGCACTGATTCCACCACAAGGCTGGAATTTAAGGTGGCTACGAACAGGGCTGAGGTTGTCTTCTCACTGCTTACTCCAAGTAAGTAATATCCACTTGGTTCCCGTTTAAAGACAGCAGAACTGTTGCCAAAGGAAGAGCTGCCCGAGACTGGCTCTGGATCTCAGTTTTTCTTGCTTAGACAGAGGGCTCGGGAGGGAGAGAGGAGGTGGTAGGTGGAAATCAAACTCTGTCAGCAGGTAGCTGCAGAAGCTAAAATTAAAAACTAAGATTCCTTTCCCTTGGGGGCTGAGACAGCTTGTGTGAACAGCCAGTGCAAGTGCAACAAGCCAGAAGCACCTAACACTGAAATATACCCAAACACAGGAGACGTTCAAAATCTGAATTAAGAATTTATAACCAAATATATAAAGATACTTAGATGGAAAAATAAGAGACTGGACGTTTTTGAAATCAGGAAGATATTAAGGAAAAGGAAGAACCGGAGTTCCGCATGCAGTCAAGAGGTGGGAAAGATGGAGGACTGCAATGGATTGACACAACCTCTTCACAAAAACCAGATAGGGAAGATAGGGTGAGGTAAGGAGATTTTCTATGGAGAGCCAGGTTTTGCACAGTGGGGAGTGGTGGGAGTGAGAGACAGACAGGCATAAATCAAAACAGGAGTGGTCCTGACAGGATAGAAAGAAAAGCTTTCCCCTGACTAGGAGAGTCCAGCACTGAAGCAGCCTGCCCAGACAGGCTGAGCAGGCCCCATCCTCAGGGGTTTGCTCTCAAAGCCAAAGCCCTGAGTAATCCAGCCTGACCCTCCAAGCTGACCCTGCCTTGAGCAGGGGGGTTGGGCTGCGCTTCTCAAGGTCCCTTCTCCTCTGAAATGTTCTGTGACTCTCTTCACTGCTTTGGGAAAAAGCTGCATAGGTTTTTTAAAGCAATTATCATCCACCAATAAACAAAAATAACAAAATTTATATGCTCTTCCTTTTCCACAGGCAATGTTACTATTGGCATTTGCCTCTCACTAACACTGCTTACAGCCATGAATGCCATCTCTTCCCTGACATCAGGCTGAGGATTTTTTCCACTTAATCTTCAACTTTGCAGCAGTCACTCTTCCCCTGTCCAGGACCTCAGTTTCCAACTATTTGTGCTGAATAAATATTTACAAGGGTCAGAGAGACAGACCGCATAGAGAGATAACTTGCTGTGGTGTAGACATGAACACACTTCTAAAGGACACCAGTCTCCAAAATCAGCACATCACAGTGACATCTATGTCAAACATTTTCCAGGTTTTCCCACTCTAAGCTTGTTTAGGGAGCAAAGTGCAGCCACCAGCTGAACAATGACTCTGCTCCCTGGTGCTAGACAGGGGTCTTGAAAATCCAATACACACTGGCTCCCAGTTTGGTTACCACGATCCTGTAATCACAGGGATAAAAAGTATTTGTATGGCAGAGAAGGACCTTTGCTCCATCTAACCTCCCAGTCCTGCAATCCATCCGTGGTGAAACACCGACTTCGCACACACTGTCCATTGCAACAGCCTACTAAAGATACCTCACAGGTGAAAAAGAAAACAAAAGGTTAGGAAACTAAAAGAAAAAAAAGCACTTACAAAAGTGGCTGGAAGCAACTGCTCTGTCTAGAAGAGATTTTGCAGGCAGAATAATCTTTGCTTAGAACAAGCTCCAATGAAAACCCAAATACATCTTAATGGAGAGCTTATGGGAAGGGTGTCTGTGCTCCAGCTCTGTACTGCAGCTCCTCAAACACAGTGATTCATCTCTCAGGCCCCTTAGGTGCTGCTTATTAACTAATAATCAAGACTAAAGTCAGAGGGCAATTCTTTAAGGAAAAAATGTGCAGACAATCCCGGAAAGGAAAGATACTCTAATAGCTTGTGGTGTCCGTGCTCAAACCAACAGCTGGAGCTTCTGAGGAGCTTCAGAACCTCCAAGGAAAGCAGGGAGTATCTCTGTAGTATGGCAGCAAGCAGCTCAGTTCTGAATCCTTGACTACATGTCAGTTATGACAGCTCCTTGATCCGCCTGGACCCAGCCACGGCGATCCCAGTGATCTTACTATTTCAACCAGTGCTCCTACTGCCCCTCCTGCTCCTACTCTCACAGCTTCACGATGAGAAGATACCCAGGCCACAGCAGACAGTCTCAACTTTGCTCTTTTAAGCATGTGGCAAAGAGTGCTGTAAAGCAGGATGTTACAAATGCCACAATCATTAGCACTTTTAGCATCAATGGTTTTCTGAACATGTCAGACATTTCCCCATAAGGAGAATGATTCTGGCTTAAGTGCTTCAAAATGCAAATTTTTAAAGCCCAGGTGATATTTTGGCCCCAACCAGAACAGTGGCTCTATTTCACCACCTCAGTCTGCAGAAGCATAAACACAACACTACATTTGTATATTTGCATAAAGCCCCTATCCCTGGCAATCAACACGTGGGCTACACTTGGATGCCACGGCCAAAAGCACACTTCCAAAACCCAGAAAGGAGCACCTACTGAGTTCATGGTCAGTTTTAAGTAACTGGTTGGCATGGCCTGCATCTACCTTATTGGCTTAAAACAGCTTAAAAACAACAAAATGTAATCAGCTCCAAATACAACACACCCCTAGGCATCCAGTGGCATTTGCTTTATATGGTCAGCATCAATCCCTGATTATAAAGAGATCAGACAGGTGGTTTAAAGGTAAACTGCATTAAGATCAAATGAAATACATACACTAAAAATAGTTATTTGAAATCCAATGAATTCTAATAATCTTGGTAGGTTTTGCATCTCATTGAGGAGGTCTGTATTTAACCAGTCTCCTTTCACTTTGTGGTTTTCATGCAAGAGCTATTTACTTGTATTTCCAATACCCAGCTAAAGAATGTTTATTGTTAAATAAAACACATAAAACCAGGCCTTTTCTAAGTCAGTAAGAAATTCATAAGAATATTTTATGCATATAAGATTTTGTAAATCAAGCCAAACCTGTATTTAAACATAGACAGCATCCCTTTAATACAACAACACAAATACTGTGACACTGATTTTATAATAATCTACTAGACTTTAGTCTTTCATTCAGTGCTGACAACTGTACTGTAAGAAATGTCACAAACATAAATAATAAAAGTCACTACCACAAGACAAAAGCAGTCGGAGATTGAAATTCTCTCAGCGATCCATTCCTGCTGCCTGGGAAACCACGTTAGGTTTTTCAACTCCAGATATAGCTGTTCTTAGATGATACAGTTCCAAAAGCTGTCACATCTGCCAGTGAGCACGAGAAAAAATCCCACAGCCAGCAGATCCAGAGCAGGGGGAGGGATCAGCTGGGAAGGAGGGGCAAGAAGAGAGAGGGGTCAGGCTCAGATGAGAGGAAGGGGTGGGAAGATTAAGGATGGAAGGGGAATGAGAGTTAGTAAGGAAGAGAGGAATGGGTGGGAGACAGGCAACCCGAGGAGGACGACACAGAAAAGAAGCAACACCACCGGGAAGGGGAAAAAAAAAAAAAAAAAAAGAAGTAGATAAATGTTATCAGGAGTGGCTCGTTCCAACGCCCAGACAAAGGCAGCAGCGTGCACTGCCTTTTCCCCCGACCTGCCTCCACCCTGCTCACGTCCAGCCACACGTTCCACTAGGACACCGCGCCGTACGGACCCGTGCTCGTACCCTCCCTCGCTCACACACGCACTTGATGATAGCACGGCAGCACAGAGCTACTTCAGTCTCACTTGTGCAGTTTCCAGTTAAAAATAAGCTCTCCCTCCCCCTCCTTGCTGCAGCACTGAACTCGCTCATCAGCTCATTGCGTTGCTATCACAGATCTGGACGCAGCTCCCTACATTCCTCCTGCCCCGGACGAGAGATAACGCTTGGTCTCTGGGCTCAAGAAAGCCATTCCCATCATTTCCAAGTCCTCCCACAGCTGATCTGCCAAACTGCTCTGGCCAGCTCGAAGAGGAGAGGGAGAGCAGGAGAACTCTTCCTACAGGACCTCAGGAACTGCAATATGCAGATTGAGTTTGCAGTAGGAAGATGAAGAGCCCAGAGAACCCGCCAGTTAAAAGGAAAAATGTATTTCCATACTCTGCTGCTCAGGTCACTGTCATGTGCTGCATTCGAGATGGATTACAGGTTAACTAGGCCATTATCCATGCATGTCATATGCATGTGTTCACACAAATGTATGTGTGAATGTGCACACATGGAATTTCACTGCATCCCATACCTTCTAAAAGACTCATGTTTGCCTTCCTGAGGTTTCCAGCACTCTTACTATTTATAACAAGCCATAAACGATCATAGCAGTTTGCAAACAAAGGGAAATGACAGGTTAGGTCCCTGAAGAGCTGACAAAACCAAATGTGACTTCACACAGCAAGGGATGGCAACAAGGGTCAGTGAAAGGGAGAAAGAAAAGCCAAATGGTCCGAAAACTGAAATAGGATCTAAGAGCACTGCCCTCACACCTTCCACTCTTCTGTGCAATTCTAGTTTTAGAAATACTGGTTGAAGTACTTTTTTTCCTCCTAAAGGAAGAGTGGATATTTCCTTGCTGTGCTATCCCTTTCCTCATGTCAAGTCCTTTCCTTCTACTCCTTTCTCCCCCACCAGCCCCCCATGGCAAAGCTGCACATCAGAGCAAAGCAACAGCACAGCAAACTGATGTAATGCTCTAAATCCTGCCCAAACACACGTGAGAGCACAGATTAATATTACATTAGAAATAAGCTTAGGGAGAGACATATTTGTTATATTGGTGTGTTTGTTCCTGAGAAATGAGAAGAATAGCACAACCGGCTTGACATTTTTTGCTGTGCCTCCACTGAGCAGGGTCTGAAAGCTTCTGAAGGCTCCAGTGCTGCCTCTCTCACTCCGGTTCCATTTCCTTGCTCATAAATTAGGACTAAAACTTAAAACCAGTGAACGCCTATTTGCTCAGCTTGTTTGGGATGCTGCTGGGTTACATACTTTTAGATGTGTTTTAGCTATACCATACCAACTTCATTCTGGGACATATATAAAAGCACTTGCAAAGAAAAGACCTCTTGAACTTTCCAAAACCAGCACAGGCACGTCCCAGATGCTAATGGGCTTTATCCCTTGACAAATAACAAAGTTTTCCATTATTTACAGTCCCCTAGAAATCCCATCTGAAGTCACCATCCCATTGTGTCTGTCTCTGAAGACAGGCACCACCCTCCAGAGGTTTCATCTAAACTGACGAAAGGTGAGGAAACGAATTATTATCCTCATTTGCAGATGAGACAGAAAAAAGAAATTACTAGCCCTGTTTCTTCCCAGCTATGTCTAGATCTACAACATCTCCCAGGTACGTCTCCTGGCTGCTTTTTTACTTTATATCAAGGCCAGATCCAGGCCCTACACCCCTTGGCTTCCACGGAGAGAAGACATGGGTGCAGGGCCTCAGCAGAGGCCAAGACACACTCTGACCGCAGGTTTGATCTGGACACCAGCACGTAGGTCCAGATGCCTTGACAGAACCCAGCAGCACAGACAGAAACCACACCCAAACCTCAGCTGCAGTCCAGCACCTTCATTACAAGACCAGCCTTTTCCACCCGGGTTCAGCGTGTCAGAGGGCAGAGCCACCAAACGCTGCTGCAGCACCAGGGAAGGCGGCTCAGTCACTGTGGCCTCGGCACGCAGAGCCAGCAGGACGTGTGCTGCAGGTCACCAGGCTGAGACTAAAGCCACGACAACTCTGACCCTTTCCCCCCACCTTTTACGTGATTCATGTGGCTCGTGTCCTGTTCTGGCTATACCAAACCAAGCAGTGCTGCGCCTCTGACACTCACCTCACACATACACCCCTCCCTGAACCCTGTCCAAAGAGCAGCTGCGTTGTTCCACATGGATTTACTGACATTATTTTGCCACGAAGGATGCATCAGTGTTAAAAACATTGATGTATTTTGCTGTTAATCCAAAGCACGATGGAGTTTCAAGACAGCGCTTGAAGGATTCAGGGCTTCAACTCTCCACTGTCTTGTGTGACAGATCCAGTCAAAATCAGCATAAAAGTACTCTCAAGATTAGAATAAGAACATTTAAGGTCCTGTCTCCAAAAATTCACATGAATAGCAACATCTTACATATCAGACAAGAGGTTACGTTGGGACAAGCCAAAGGGCCACATCTGGCATGCAGGGTCACATGGCAGGGGAAGGAGCCAAGGTACTGGGCTGCAACACTGGGCACCACGTCCTGCGGCTCCATGCAAGCGCTGGAACCTCAGCGCACTCTTGCACGGCTCACAGACCCAGCTGCCTCTGGCACGCGGGGTTACAAGAGGGAAGCTGCAGCTCTGTGCTGCAGATGGGCACAGCACAGATTTTACTGTATGAGGAAGTCACACACTCAGGGAGCAGGGCTGAATTCTCACAAGCAGACCTGTCCCAGCCGAGGCACTGGTGACCTCCATCCTGGATCTGCATCCTCACTCCAGCAGCACAGCAAAGAGCTGACAGAGACACCCCAGCAATTCCCCAGATCACCCAAGTATAGAGATGAAAGAGTTAAACTTCCTTCCAGCCAACACTAAACAATCTAACTCCCTAGTTATGCTCATCATGTTCTCCCAAAGAGAGATACAAATATATTTAATTGCTGTCAGTAGCCTGCAAGGCAGTTTGCCTGTGTTATCCCCACAGGATAACTGATGGGAAAACTGCAGCCCAGGCAGTGTGCCCCAAAACATGGAAGGAAGAGACTCGCTTAAACCCCACAACCTGACCAACTTCTCAGTGCCTTCCTGCTCACTGCTGCCAACACTGAGATGCAAATTTAAATTGCAACAGACAAGTCTTCTCCCAGGGAATATCGGTTATCCTGCTCTGTTTGCCATGACTGTGAGTGTTCACACAGCTCTCTGTACGTTAAAACCTGAGGTGCACTCCTAACATGAGATAAATGACTGCTATTGGCTACAGCTACACTCTGTTCATAAATTAATTACAAAATAATCTAACTACTAACGCTACAAGTTAAATGGCTGAGCCCTAGGGAAAGTGTAATTTCCTGAGACATTTTTGAGGGAAATAGATTTCAATTTTTAGTCTATGGGCACCCTCCATTCCTACTGTTCTCTTTTGCCAGACAAATGGAAGGTCAGTCACAGAACAACAGTATGATTAAGACCGAATGGCAGTGCGTTAGTCCTCGAACCACATGGTAATCCTGCAACTTTAGAAACCATGATGAGGAATTCCTTAAAAACAAGACCTGTAGCAGCCAAGTGCTGATTTTGTGCTTCATTGCACTAAGTCTATGCCAGTATAACTCAAAGTCAGTGAGAGTGGTGCACGAGCAGGTGCCACAGACAAGGAAAGCAGTCCCCAGTCCAGACCCCCCCCCCCGCCAGGTGTCAGAGACTGCTGTGCTCTCTGCAGCCCTCAGTCCTGAGCAGCACAACCCCTGGTGAGCCCTCAGCTACTCCTGCTCACTTGGGTCCTGTCCAGGTACAGAGCTCATGTGCTGCTCTGAATTCAGAGATGGAACTTCAGCAGGGTACCCCCTGTGGGTACCCAAAAAAACCCTCAAGTGCAATACAGAGCCCAGAGCCTGGCTGTGTTTTTACTTGCAGCTGGGTTAAGCTAGTCCAAGCTGCTTTAAGCAATTTTGTTTAAAGCAATTTACACAAGTATTTAGCTCTTTTCTCTGCTTATAAATTTCCCTAAGCATATTAGAGATTTAGGTTAAAAAGAGCTCTTTTTTCCTGATTGGAGACAGGACAGACAAACTTTAAAGAATTCTCCTTCATTAATTTCATTCTTCTTGGGAATGAAAACCATTTTGTGACCAAGCAAGTATTGTTTCTTGCTTTTGCAAGCCTTGGCAGCGGGACCTAGGGTGGCCTTCCCAGGTACATGCATACTCACACCCATCTAGACAGAAACAACCCCTGTGCAGGGAGCAGGCTTTCCATCTACGAGCACAGTTACTAATCCAGCAAGCTATTTGCTGATAGCTCTTTCCACTATTTGATCAGCTTTGCTTCTAGATTCATAAACCATTGTTCACACAGCAGGCAGGACGTACACACCAAGGCAGCAATAAATGTTAAAATCAATATAAAGCTTCATCACGCCACCAGGAATGAGACCTTTCTGTGGGACAAAGAGAGAGCCAGACAGCAGGTTCCCTTCCCCAGCAGCTGTGTTGGGGGCTGACTCAGGTTGTACCCAAACAGAGAACTCAGAAAAGCAGACAAAGATTGGGCAAAGGTCTCTTATTCTCCATACATCCCCCAGCCTCACCTGAGAGCTTGCACTCACCAGATACAAATTGCTCTTCTGTTTTTTCAGTGCTCTGTCCCCAAATACATTAAAGCATTAATGTCCTGGCAAAGAAGAAGGCAAATATTAACAGACAGGAGTGTTTTCTGTCACTGCAAATACCTGCCTGTATGCATTTGTTACCTGACAAAAATAATTAAGTACAAATGCCCAATAAAACCGTATATTGTAACTTAAATAGGACAAGATTAGGCAGCTTTCAGCCAGCCAAAACACTCTCACACACCCAGCCCCACACGAGTACTCCAGCATAGCTTCAGGTGTTCTGAAAGGATCCTGGCCTGCACAGCTGCCAGAAGGTTGGGAATACAGACAGGAGGGCTTTAACTAGACCTCTCTGTAAGGTATGGTGAGGGTCCTTGCAGAGACAAGATACTTAAGAGCAGATATTGCTCTGTCTCCTGTAAAGGAGATGAGTATGCATGTTCCTGACATGCTGTCTGCTCTCTCAAGCATCATCCAGAATAATTTTTAACCCCTTCTTCACCTCAAGGTTTTAAGAGCATCACCCTGCGAGATTCAACAAGACATTTTTCCTCCACATTCCCCATCCTCTTGAGTGTCTGTTGGCTGAATCACCAGACCTCAGCCCCACACGTTGTCCCACCTCATAGACCCTGGAAAGTAAAAACCACAAGATCTTACTGGCAGTCCTGCTGCAACAATGCCGGTGGTGGACAATTCCAAAGGAGGGGAGAAAGAAGGGTCTTGGAGGTAAACTCTCCCACTGTCATGCAGCAAAGCCGATTGGAGGACGGTGTTGCTGGGCTATAGGAGTGAAGATGAAGCAAACTCCTTCCCAAAGGAATCCAGCTCCCAGTTTTTCTTCCCTTTCAGAAGCATTCCTTGAGAGAAAAAATTGTATGACCCCCCGAACTCTTCCACTCTCACTTCACCCCAGGCTGGCACTGCCAACACACGTGTGATCATTACACTAATCCTTGGCAGTGGCACGGCTCAGCTCCGAAGGGAAGGGGTTAAGCCGAGGCAGCACAGCCACTGGGAAGTGGAGACTTAGTTTAAACTGACAAACCCAGTCCTCCGTAAACACAGGGAACAAATCCCACAAAACAGCGGCCATTAGGACGGTTGTTACGGCTTTAAAGCAAGCAAGCAAATCAGTGTTGATCCCCAAATCTGCAGGAGGGCGCTTACCCCTGATTCCTCATTGCTCCGTGACCAGCGATGAAGTGAGAATGCTCCGCCACCGGAATCCGCTGACACGTCGATAAACTTGAGAGAGAAAGACGGCAGGAGAAAGCGGGAGAAGAAAAAGGGGTGGAGGCAAGTCTGACATGTTTGTACAGTGCCTGGTTCACCTAAGCTGCCGAGTTTGATTTCAGGGTGTGGTAGCAGATGGGACACAGAAGCACTCAGCGTGGAGAAGCCTCAGATTCCTGTTCCACGGAAAACGACAGATGTCGACAGCAGAGCCTCTTGAGACCATCTCGCCTTCTTCTCACCGTCTCCTTTCTTGGTCCCTAGAGGGGATAAGAGAGAGAAAGAGCTCGGAGTCACACCTGGGCACCCCGATGTGCCGGGTCTCAGGCAAGAACCTTGGGGAGATCATCTCCCATTCCCCTCCGCCCTTTTTCACTACCCCACTTCACTGTGACTTATTAAAGCTCCACTCGTCAGCTCTTCTCTCTCGGCTCTACAGCCTCGGGGCCGGGAGCTGCTGCAGCTTCTAACGAACCCGACATCTCCGCCTGTGTCGCCTGGCTGCAGATTTCAGGACCTGCCACCAATCCCTTGTCATTCCAGAAAGGAAAGCTTTGATTGCTTGCTTTATGGCTCGCTGTAGAAGAATTCACCCCATTTATTTGTATTGCAGATGAGCAGCACATGACCTGGCGCTTTTACTTTCCCCCTGTCCTCGCCATGAGTCACTGCTGCCAGGTCTGGAGTCTGGGATCACCCTCTAATCCTGTTGCGCTGCCTGTGCCTCAGGGTTTACTGACTCCTGGAAATAAGACTTTCCACAAGCGACTGTACTCAGCAGGACACCAGCTCCGCCAGTGCCGGCTGGGCTTGGTGACTTGGGCTTGGGGATTACAGCCCAGAGCGGTCAGAGTTCATGGCAGCAAACCCATCAGCTGCCCTTGCTCCATTGCAAATAAAGAAGATTCTTGGCCTCTCCAAACCACTGACAATGCTGGCTTAACCCTCAGATATTTTTAGGTCCAAAGAAAGAGATATAAACCATAAAAACTCACCCCCCGTGACTTTTTAGTTTTTTTTTTAACATTGGTTTTGTTGAACCACCCTTAAAATAAAAAAAAAGTGACATGCTACAAATAATCATTAGGCTCTCATTATTATTGCTGAAAGTGGCTTGGCCAGCAGAGATGGGCCAGCCCAGTGACCTTTTAGCCATGTTCCCCCCATTCCCATTTTCCTCCCCATTCCCATTTTCCTCCCTACCTAAAAGACCTCTAAGTAAGGGCTGCAGTATCTTTGTACAACCACCAGAGTCTCAGCTGTAGTTGGAATTCATAAGCTCTACAGTACAACCACGGAGAAGGAACAGAACCAAAGTTCATAGAGAGACCCTTTTGCAGCTGATAGTTTGAGGTTCCTAATCCTCATTTCCAGACATGCTAGCTAAGTTGTGGAAGGCTGCCTCCTGAACGTGCAGTCACCACTTCTACATTATCCTGCAGGTCCCCGCCTGCCACAGTGACCCAGGTTTCCTGCCTGTTCCCTCTCCAGGGTATAGGAAATAGAGTTAGCCAGGTTCCATTCTGTCTAGGGATTAGCTTCTCTCTCCTATGGGGCAGGCCCCATACACAGATGTAATCAAAAAAAGGAAAGTTCCCTTTAATAGTAACAAATCATAGTAAATAACAGAGGGGGACAGCATTCTTTCCCAAAGCACTGGAACTCACAGGGCAGAGCAGCGTGGTGGAGGATCAGGGATGAGGAAGCTGAGCGTAAACCTGGTAGGTGTGGATGGCAAACCGTCCCTGTCATCTGTGCACCTGGGCTTTGCTGCTGTGCCAGGCAGCGAGGAGTCATCTGCACAACCATGGCGTGGGGAGCATCACGCACAAATGGCTTTTACAGCCTAGAAGGAGTCATCCAGCCTTGGAGCTGGCTCCACATTTGCATGAGGATTGTATTTCCTGGGTTACATGCTAGCACAGTCTTCCAGAACAAGACTTGAGTTCGTTATAAATGGCAAAGCCCTATTTTACTTGTCGAGGCACAAGCTTAGATGAAACCAAGGCAGTTCTGAGTCGGTGTGAACCTCTGCTGCCTACAATCTTAATGAAAAATTAGGACACTTTCCAGCCTTTATATTCACAAGTTTGGTCCCAGCAGTCCTGCACACTTTGAAGAAAAATTTCCCAGTAAAAGCGACACGTCTCTAATTTTCCCCTTCAGCAACTGCCCCTTTGTTACACATTTTACTGCTCCTTGCCTGCCCACTGCTCCCTTCTTACCTAGAGAATTGCATAAGACAATATAAATAATTATACTGGCGCATTTATATAAACACACGATACACGCCCCACTCCTCCTACTCTGTGCTGCTCACTCAGGTCCTGTCGGTCTCCGGGACAGCCATTCCTGGCAGCAACAAGTGCTTCAGGGTACGTTGACTAAACGTTTGCATTACAGCCTGCCTGATTTATCTTCCCAGCAAAGGCCATTCCATATTCCATGTCCCCTCCCCAGACACAAAGCAAAGCAAATTTCAGATCCAAGGTGCTGATCTCACCTTGTTCCTCACCCTGCCGAGCCACATCACTGTGCTAGGAGAGGTCCAGGATCTCACATCTTGCACTGCTGCTGCAGTAGGTTCCCTTTAATGCCATTTAATCGCTACTGGAGGAGGATTTTTTGATGAAAACCGCACTATTCAATGTGTTCCTATTCCAATAGGCAACACTGGGGACTTTTAACTTAAAAAATGAAAGGTCAGAGACACCCAGGCCAACTGTACCATATACAGTGTCTGTCTTGTATCTCAGCCAAGAGAAATGTTACCTGCCCACCTGTCTGAAGCTTGTGGGAACTGGGCAAACTGCTAAGGAAAATGGATCTATATTCAACAAAGCTTCCAGGAAAAGCCTAACACCAAGGCACAGGAAACCTGATACATTCAGGAGATCCCAGTAAGAACTACAGCAATTCCACCTATGAAAGCAGGCTGTGGTTCAGGACCAGCTCTTCCATCAAGTCTTCTCTGTGCTCAGGGATCTGACAGAAGGCAGAAATGCTCTTCCACACAGAATCCCTTCCCTCTTCCCTTTCATGATTCTGGAAATCTAGAGAAACTGCTCAGGAAAGTGAAAGCATACACTTAAGAATTCGGACAAAGGGGTCACCAGGAGAAAGGGTGTGTCGCAAATCCGCACATCAGCACCAAGCGGTGGGAGGAAGCAGAAGATAGGAATCAAGTCTGGGAGTCTCATAATCAACACATGACATGAGCCAGGACTGGAGATAAGGAGGGAGCAATCCAGAGGCAGTTTAGCTTTAAATAAGTGCTTACAGTTTAGCCACCTTTCCCCAAGGGTATCCCATTCAGCGGTGGGCAGAACATTCCAGGAGAGCATTACCTGGATGGCCAACTCCAGTGTTTGGGTTATCCTGCTTACTATGAATTGCTGCCATTATCCAGGTAGTGTCCTGAGATGCCAGCAGGACAAAGCCCTGCTTGCATTCCAGCTGCACTGGAGCTCATCCAGGTTTTTATCCAAGGTTTACAGTCTAAACCAGGGGAGGTTTTTTCCGATTCAAAACAAAACAAATGAACCAGAGCTGAAGAACTGGAAGTCGGTCGAGCAAGTGCATTGCCTCTGCCAGAGCTCTGGGTGCTGTCGAAGATCGACACATCCCCACACTCCTATCTGGCAGGGCAGTGGGGAGCTCAGAGTCCCTCTTTACCCTATGCCAAACAGTGCAGGCTGGGGCACACGGAAGAAGGGAATTTGCCCTGCTTCAGGTTCACACTGGGTTACAGCCAGGTTCTCCCAGGCCAAACAACTCCTGTGGTGAAGCAAATCATGGCCAGCAAGGAAACAGCACAAGGACCTGCAAATTCTGCCAAACTGAGAATGCCAGAGGCAAGAAGCACAGAATCATTAAGGTTGGAAAAGACCTCTAAGGTCATCAAGTCCAACCTTTGACCCATCACCACCTTGTCAACCAGACCAGAGCACTGAGTGCTACATCCAGTCCTTCCTTGAACACCTCCAAGGTGGTGACTCCCCCACTGCTCTGGGCAGCCCCTTCCAGTGCCTGACAACTATTTCAGTGAAGCAGATTAAGCTTAGAGAGAGTAAGGAAACAGCAGACTCTCTGAAAATTTTAACTCCCACTCTGATGAGAAACTGAAGTTAAAACTCAAGAAGATCACCTGAACACCGCACATGCTATTTTGCTACTGGTTAAATTCCTGTGGCTTGGTAGACGTTCCCTGCAGATAATATCAATACAGCTTGGAACCCAGCCACTCCACACTTCTTCCAGATCTTTTACTTGCAAAAATTTCATCGACTTATTTGGTTATAACAGAAGTAACGTCATGCTCCACCAGACAAGCCTGTGCCACCCTCTACAAAAGGTGCATCTTCTGCTTCCCACAAAAATCAGGATGATCAGTTCTGCAGTGGCAACATCACAGCAGAAAGCCAACATTGCCTACAGATTCCCAGGTCACCTTGGGAAAGGCATTCTGCAGGCTGGTAAAATGACTGTGACAATACTCAACTCCCCCAGAACAGAGGCGGCTTAATCTGTTGTTTTTCCAAGCATGCTGTGATCCTTAAGGATGCTATAGAAATGCAGATTGAAATCCCTCACTGACACCAGAGGAATACAGACCGCAGCCTCTGTTCTGAATAACTAGGTCAGTCAGCTATCACTGAAGTATTAGCCAGAATCCAGCGAATTCCTAGTGGCTGAAATAACGGCTGCAAAAATCTAACACCATTTGCTGTCATTAGTCACTCTACCTCTGGGTACGTTCAAACCTAGCTCTCAAGAGCTTAGAATAATTTGAGGGTTGGAGCTTATGCTTGTCAAAATCCAGGCACGTGCCTCCATGTAGCACAGGTTTCCCATCCCACCTGCAGCCTCGTGGAGGCAGGGAACAACTGTCCTCGCAGCAAACTCAGCCTTACACTGAAAGCATTCAGCCCAGGAATATCAGGAAGATGAACTACTAACCCTGTGCCAGGCAATGGGTGTCACCGCCCGGCAGCAGCTTCCCTACGGCAAGCACAGGAGGGGGCTTTGACCTATGGTGGTGAGTGGGTGACATTTTTGGGGGGAAGGCTGATAGAGGCAGAGTAGCTATTCCTCTTCGTGGAAGAAAAGAAGGGAAGGCCTGACAATTGCAATGGGAACAAATATCCAAAATTTATTTCAACCCCCTCCAGCTGCTGAGGCTGGATCAAGCATTTGCTTTCCTCTCCCTGGAAATAGGAAGCAGCTGAAGGGTTATACCTGGTTTGGTTTGGGGGTTATTTTTACTATTATTTAATTTATTTTCAAGCTCTGGTTGTTTCAGGAGCCTGACCTGCAGTTCGGCCGCACAAAGTCATGCCACGACACAACAGCCACGACCTGCGATGCAGAAACTGGACCTTCTTGTTCTGCCGCTGAAAGCAGCATGTCACAATACTGTACCCTTGGTTTCCCTTATCTCCGTGAGCTGTGAATGCTCTGGAGTCCACAGGAGGGGTTGCAAAGCATTAAGTGATTATAATCCCCACTTAGAGATTTATTGATGTAGCATAGAAAAATGGTAGCTGAGACATCCTTGTTTTGCATTCTCTACAACTGCTACAACAGAAGAAGAGGCTAATTCCTACCTTCCCTAAGAGTGATTTTTGGTCTTTCCTGATAATAGTTACAGAAGTCTCTTTCTTTATCCTCAGCAATCTCCTCCAACCTTCATTTAGGCTCGAATTTTTAATAGTGTAAATACTGCCTAAGACAGAAGGAGGCACTGGTTGTTCTGAGACACACAGTTTCAGCACAACACAGACTGGTGGGCAAACCATAAAGCTCCAACTACCACTTGTCTCCATTAAAAACAAGTTTCCAAATTACCCAAAAGATCTGTAGAACTACTAGGGCTATCAGATTCCACAATGAGGAACTAAAACATGCACACAGTGAGGCAATGCATGTTAGAGAAGACTGGAACACACTGGCTGTCTCTGTGTTGTAGGAACACTTTTCTACCATGGCCCAATATTGGGGAAGATGAAACAGGAAAGCCTTATAAATATGACTGCTTAGACTTCAAGAATATGAAGCATGTAAGTGAAATAGAATTGAAAGCAAGTTTCGATGTCTAAGATGCCAAGCCATTAGTTACTGAACGACTGGAAAAGACAATGGCTTGGCCGGCTGAAGGTAATCCCCTTTTGATTAAACAATGCCCCTCTCCTTACCAAGAGTCCAAGGGTCAGAGCAGACCCTACTAGCTTGAAAGGAAGGGTTCAAAGAGTAACTTATAAGGTTTAAAATGCAACGCAGTAGGGTAATGTAATGATTCTTATAGGCTGTATCTAAATGCTATAGGATTTGTATCTTGTACTAGATTGGTTAGTGTAANGCTCCGAGCTGTGGCTGGCAGCTCTTAGCAGGCCCCTTTACCCACGACCTTTGCAATAAACCGCCTGCTCCAGAACCAGCCTTGACTCCAGAGATCTCTCGTCCCCGCTGTCCCAGCATACTCCTACAGCCCAACCCTATGATTAAGGGAGGCCAAACGGAGCTCAGTCACAGCCTACCTGAACACATGGACCTGCTGGCACTTGGCAGAGCGAATGCTTGTCCTTTGGAAGGAGTCTAGATCCTGCTGGCTGCTGAGAGAGGGAAACCATGGTGGAACAACTCGACCAGAACCCTCTTCAACATGACACAAGAAACTAGTCCACTGATACGCATATATGTGTGTGTGTATACCTAAAGATTAAAGGAAATTGCAATAATAACAGTAATAATAATACTTAAAGAAGAAAAGAGCAACATAAGACACAGCCATTTAAGCTCTAAATAAGACGTGATGTTTCCTAATCTGCACATTTAGAGATTCTGAGGCTAGCATTCTTCAAACTACTAATAAAAAAAAAAAAACCCTTTTCTTGTTCATGTGCTCTCTGAGGTGCCAAATAAATTCTATAAATAAATGAATTTTAAAAAATACATTCCAATACAAAAATATTAACTAGTTCATTTCCACATGTGACCTTTGGAAAAGAAGAAAAAGGCTTGTTAACACTCTGAAATGACCATTTCCTTATTTAGTTCTTTGGATTTTTAATGAAAACTGAAAGCCTGTGTAATAGTTATGCCCAAAGATGTCCTACAGAAATACTTAAGTATTTATCTGGAAATTTCCTTAATTTCCTTCTTTCTACAAGTAGCAGTCCCAGTTTAAGCACAGCCACAGACCATTGAAGGTGATCCCAGACCACAGCTAAGGAGTAGCCAGAAAATTCAGGTGAGCCCAAGTTCTAAGAGACTCTTTTAAAAACAGGTCTTTAAATGATACAGGAATAAAAGGTAATGTTCCTTAAATAAGTTATTGGCTCAGCTTTATGTCACTCAGGCTATGTTTTGAGATGCTTTGGGAGAACATATTTAGAACTTAGAAGAGAACACAAATGCCCAAAGAGCTTTACAAATTTCTGGTTTGGGAGCAAGCAGAATTAGTATTTTCTTCCCTTTAACACCAAACAGTATTTTATAAGAAAGGGGCAGAAATCAGGAGGTTTTCTCAGCAGCAGTCACAGACAGCAGCATTTTTTTCTACTGACATCATCTTATGGTTGATGAGGTGCCACAAGATTCTAAGCTATTTGTGCCATTAGTTAATACATTTAGGTTTCTAATGAAATAAACACAAGCAGGTATTTTTTCTATTTATGGCCCAGTGATCCCATCCCAGTGCAAGGTTTGCAGTCTGACTTTCCCCCTTTCTCTCTGCACACTCAGGAACTCTGATGGCTGCAAATTGTGAGTGTCCCCAAAATGGACAGCTTGCTGCAGCATGACCAGCTCAGAGATGACTTGCCCAGAAAGACTTCTTGCCAAAGTCAGCTGTAACATCTGTTCTTCGGATGCAATCCAAAATCCCTTGAAAACAGAGCTTTTTCACTGACTTCCACAAGTGCTAGAAAGATCCTCATTCTAAGCTGGATGTTACAGGAAAGGAGTTAATTTCTAGCATTATTGTATTCAGTGATGTACTTTCTTGGCCAAGGCCCAAAGTACTCATTATGAAGTGTAACACCCTGCTTAATTCTTCCAGAAGCCAATCATAAGGCTACTATGAATTTTAATGAGCACTGAATCAAGACCCAGATGGTTCTTTAAGACAAATTATCCTGTTCTTGGTTATTTTAAGATCTGTGTAGTGCCTTCTGGCCACTACATATTAACTCCTCTGTTTCTGGCCCAGATTAAGGACACACTTGCACCCCTCTTCTCCCCCTCTAAGCACAGCTCTCCAGCTGTGCTGTGAAGAATCTCAGCTCCTTCTGTGCCTTGAAAGGTCACAGACTTAGAAGACTCAAAGGTTGATGCAGGTGGGGCTAAAAAGGTACCCACAACACTTGGCAGGGAACAAAGTCCAAAAACTAGGTGGCCATCAATAAGGTAATGCTGACCCTGCAGACAGTCCAATTTAACCAATTCTCAGGGACAAACAATTGAGCTCAGAGCCATTAAGCTGACATTATTTGTTTATGGAAACACTCTCTCTGCTGAAGTTGCTGAGTACATTTGCTTTCTAGTTTGCCATGCCACGTTTCATTTTAACAACTAAACCATCTTGTCTCTATACTCTCTCCATGCCATATCAGCAGGGCACCTGCTCCTGGCCAGGGGATGCTGCTGCAGTGCCTCAGCTGGGTCTACACCAAAAGTGACACTGCTCAAAGCCACGGTTTGGCTGCATGGTTTCTTCGGAGTGGGTTACAAATTACCTTCCACATCTACCACAAACCACTATCACCTTACTCTTTCCTTCGACTAAACTTGGGTGTTTTGAGGGGAAGCTGTGGGTGGTAGGTTTGTTGTTTTCACAGATGGGGTAAGAGGGGAGGAAAGGAAAAAAAACACAAAATGAAAAAGGTTCTACTACCTGCTTTCCTGGTCCCCAAGTATTCAGGATCTTCTCTCACTGCAACAGCAGTTCTCATCCCAGTGTCCCAATGCCTCTGTTCTTCATTAAATCCCCTTTATATACTCATAGAATCACAGAAATCACCGAATAGTTTGGGTTGGAAGGGAGCTTAAAGATCACCCAGTTCCAACCCCCTTCCATGGGCAGGGAACCTTCCAATAGACCAGGCTCCTCCAAGCCCCATCCAGCCTCACTTGTACGGTTTTTTCTTTTAGTATTCTGGGACTACTTCCCCCCCGCCACAAAACCTTGTCTGGTAAACAGATGGATGTCACAGAAATGAAAAGCATGAAATGGAAGGAGTAACCAAAACTGAAATGCAGCATTGTGCAAGGCCGCTATGGAGAAGAAACAATGTTACCTCTCTGGCTCTAACTCAGTCAAGAGTGGTTAATGAGTTTACGCCATTTAACCACCTCCCCAGAACGGGCACCACAGCTTGAGGAATGCAGACAGAGCTCCGAGATGATCAAAAAAGTGGAGTAGGAGGGAAATAAGGAA
Organism: Mystacornis crossleyi; assembly: GCA_013400655.1. Lineage (NCBI taxonomy): Eukaryota > Metazoa > Chordata > Aves > Passeriformes > Timaliidae > Mystacornis > Mystacornis crossleyi. The sequence goes on from VYZQ01029521.1 coordinate 21,783, forward strand.
GCAAAAGATGGCTTAATGTCCTTTCTTGCCTCCAGATGCATGACACACAGCACAGTTGTCCTAAGTCTCGGTCTGAAATATGTATTTTTAATTCAGTGAAAAAACACTGACTGAGCCGCAGGAGCGCAAGTGACACACAGAACTTGCCATCATTCGCTAAAGCAGAGAAGGAGCTCAGTCTCTGTGCTGGGATTGCCAAGTCCAGCAAGAACATCCAGCTCAGGAACTCAGACAGCTCTGCCTTTGAAAGCAGCCCAAGGAACGTGTGCTTTAACAGGCATCGGTCCCTTTTCACTTGAACCACATTTGAACTTCTTAGCAGTGAAAAATCATTCTGCCCTGTTCCTATTCCTCTGAGCAATTACACACAGGCCCCTCTTATTACTATATTAGTGTAATTTCGTCTCTGACATTCACCCCGAGAGGAATTACTCATGTCCTGCTATTATTTATTTTACTGCTAAGAGCCTAGGTTTTAGTAGTTTTAATTAAATACCAGTCCTCCTCCTCCTCAATTAGGATCACCTTTATCTAGGTTGCTGTGCATTCTCCAGCAGCAACACTTGCTTCCTCTTATTTATCCTCCCTTCCATGGTTCTCTCTGGAACTGGAGAAAGCTCCCCTCTACCACCAAATCCTATCAGCCAAAATAAAAGGTTTTACCAGATATAAAGAGCTATCCCATGGAAGATAACCTGACATTTAACACTGGTTATGCAGAATTCCAGTTTAAAACGATGTCAAGTGGCACTGCCAAAAGCAGCAGCAGCTACTTCCATAGCTCCCCACAAAGGCACAGGCTGTTGTGCTGGCCTGTCTACCAGTCCAGACCATGTGGCTACTACTGTTTCTTTCCAGTTTTCCTGCTCCTCTGGGCCCTTGCTTCCACTTCCCTTGCTCCCCCACCCTCTCATGTTCTGGTTTTCTATGGGAGTTTGAAGTGCAGCATGTCTACCCCATGGTAAACACCTCTTCAAATTCTTTGCTGTCCCTGGATAATGAATCGGATCACAATGTATTCCAGACTTGGGTACACAGGATTCTTGGAAGCTGCCCTAGATTAATGATTTAAGAGTTATTCATTCATGCTCCCCAAGTGACAGAGGCAGAACTGGTGACTCCTGACTGAGAAGCTGGCAGGAATACCCTCAACTATTTCCACGGAGTGGAATCAAGCTGCAGCGACTACATCCAAGTACATGAGCTGATCCAGCGCCTGGCAGCACCAGCTGCAGAGACAGCACAACGTTACACAACCGCTGCTGGCACCAAGGCCCTCCTGGCCACCAGCCCCTGCCTCAACATTGGGCACAGGTTCCCTTCCCCAGGCAACCTCACCCAGCCACTCTGCAGCCTGCCCAGAGCACAATTTCCTTTCAGGCACCTCTCGGTTCCCACCTTCCGTAGGGAAAAGAAGAGGCAGCAAAGCATTTTGATTTCACTCCCCACAGACTTGACGAGGATTTTTTCCAGAAGTTTACTGACTACAGTTACTTCCCAAACCAGAAGGTGGTTTTGTTTTATGAGCGCATATTATTCCTTTTCCAAGAGCAAAATGGAACTGCACACAAGAATTAGCACCATTAGCGTGCAAACAGAAAGTGTGGGTGCTCTCTGCCCTGCGCTTCTGCGCTCAGCAGGTGCCTTCCCTCCACAGCTCCAGCAGCTCTGCCAAACTGTGCTCTGCTGTACCTCCATCAAGGACTATAATTTATACCCCACAACCTAAGCACACATTTCTCAGTCCGGTGAGTTCCCAGCTAGGAAGAGTTTCAGTATAAGGAAGGGATGCTGATGATGAAACATTTTTTAGGTGTTATCAGTTTTTTTTCAGAGCCATTTCTGTACTTTCAAGGTGATTTTTTCCTACTGTAAATAGGCTTTTCCTGAAGCTAGGACAAACTCTCTACTACTTTCTGGCCTCTCAACCAGTAGTTTTCAACAGCAATAAACTGGTAGTTCAAGTGTCATTCAAATTAAAAAAAAAAAAATCTTATTGCCTTGCTCGTGGCTTCAACAGCATTTCTTCAAACATTTCTCTTCTTCAAACATTTCTTCTGCATTTCTCCATGCCAATTAAAAACCTTTCAGTCCAAGTTCCCAAGGCAGGAACCATCTTCATTTTGCCTCCTTCAGAACAAATAATCTAGCAATGTTGAAAACCACTAAATTAATAAACAGTAAGCTGATGTATATTTACTAAATTTTACTTTCATTCACCTGCTGTTCCTTCAACACCCATCATCCTGCTACTTAAATATATGTTTTAGGGGCATAGTCCATGGCATTTATTCACTACTAGAACACAGGCAGGCACAAGGCAGTGTTAAAAACATTCTCCCTCACCTATTTTTATGGCTTCAGACCTCAGAAAATTAGCTCTTATTAGCTGATTTTTCAGTCTAAAAAGGGAGTACCAGAGACATAGTACCTTTATCTGAGTTCCACAGCTTGGGAAGGTAACAAAAATGCAGAAGCCATCTCAGTTTTAGTGTTCAGAATGCTGAACCCTGTTGCCCCATCTACCTCCCACAAAAGCAGGCTTACCTTGAAAAAAGATCCTGAAGAAATACTTTTGGAGTGAATTCAGTCCCTTCTTCCTTCTGACTGCAGGTTGCTGCTTGTCTTAAACACGGGAAACATCCCTTGCTTCAGGCTAAAATTCTCAGCGATTTAGTCTTAAAGCTTCTGCAGAAAACTCCTCATGCACACGCAAACCCCCCAGCTCCAGCTGCCTCCTCAGCAGCACTGCCCCGTGCCAGGTGCTGGGCAGTGATCCCAGTGCTCCCACCCCTGTTCCTGGCAGGCAGCACAGGTGGTAGCACAACTCAGGGAAGGTAAAACAGCCTCACAACCATCAATTCCATTGAAACCTCGCCGTTCCAGCTGAGGAGATCTCATTGCAGACACATAGCCCTGTCAGGATGCTGGGATGCAGTGAGTCAATGTTTTCTGGGACCTTTTTTTATCGTGGGCTGATGCTGTGAGCTCAGCAAAGAGGATGGCACAGTGCCTTGAGTGGCATTTTGCACAAAAGGCAAGAGCAAGATACTCATCAAGATTCTGGTGTGTAGAGACTCTGTGCATTTTCCCCTCAACCAAGCCTAGAAATCACAGGCTTAGCATCACACAGGGGTGGGGAGAGAGCTACAGCATAACAGAGCCTCACACTTCAAAAATCTGTGATTAGAGACTCTCATGCCCTGTAAACTGCAGGCCACGAGTGGCAAATATAGTGTTATTCCATCACAGAGTTCCTTCTCCATGTGGGGAGCATTGCCGTGTCCCTTTGTTGATGTCAGGACTCTGGGCATTGTGCTGCATCCACGTCATGCAATTTCAAAAAAACGCAAAAGCTAATACGAAGTTGACACTTCTGCAGGCTAGGTTTCAGCAACAGTTCTGCCGGCACCCTGAGAAGAAAGGTAAACTGTCTTAAGGCTTCAGACTTCATAGGGATGTAAATGAGGATAGATTTATTAAGCTGATCGAAACAGCTCGTACTGGCTGAAACTCTGCAGCTGTAACCATTACGTTGCTGATCCTGGAGTCCCAAATGCAACCCAGCAGAATCCAATGCTGCAATCAAGACAGCAAGTGCCATAGCTTCTCCCCACTGCAGTCAGTTTAGAAATCAACACCAGCAGGGCTGCCAGGGAGCCAGTTAGGTATTTTCCATAGGTATCTTGATAAAGAAGACAGTTATTTACAGCTTCCTGGCATACCAGTTATTTTAGTATTTCCTACACAACATTCAGAAAAGAGAAGCACTTTTTTTCTCCCCCTCAGATAAAGGTGTTGTATCCAAGAGCCAACTCATTTTTCTTGCTCTTGGAGCTGGCTTCTATTTCCTCACCTGGATAACCACAAGCACATTTTTGTGAACATTAGGTAACAAGAAAGCCTGCTGCTAATTTTTCCTCATCAGGGCCTGGGGAAAAATCTGAGCTGTTGGGTGACAGCTAAAAAAACAAACAGAATAGATGGGAGGGGGAAGAGAAGGGGAGTGAGAAATAATTCAGGAGTGAGTCAGTCATGCTCCTCCTGCTTAGTCACCTGTAGTTCTGCTCTCCAGACACACTGGAGATCAGGAATAAGATGCCTGCCTCCCTTCCACCTACCTCCTCCTGACAAGGACTTGGAAAAAGAGACAGAGCAGAGTTTGGGGAAACAGCCACTAGAGATGCTGGTTTTCCAGACTAACAGAGGTGCCAGTAGCCCCTTTGTTTGTTTGCCACCTCCTCCTGTTGACCCTGCACTATTTTGCAGTTAAATCATCTTGATTCAACCTGTTCAGCTGCTGGTTTGAGTTCCTCTGATGGTGCCCTGCAGTTTTGACATCGTAGGGGGTTGCCATGGAGAAGAGGGTGATGTCATTGACACAAAAAGCACCGAACTTACAAATACAACAGGAACCGAGCTATTTTTAAGAGCTGCTTCTCTTCCCCCACTCTTGCTGGGGTGGGTGGAGGCAAAGGCAGCAGCTTCATTCTTGATGTTTCTGTCAACAAGTCTCAGAAATGAATTTTCTTGTCAGAAAATATCCCAAGCCCATGAAATTACTGAATGCTGTCAGCTTTCGGACTTCATTCATTAGAGCTAGATTTATCTTTCCAGCTCCTCTCTGGGTTTGAGGTTAAATAACACTCATGTTTGTAGAGTCACTTCTACCCTGAAAATCTCCGCAGCATTACTGAGATACAACCACTTCTGGAAGGAAAGACATGTCACAGAAAGAGAGGGGACGGAGACTCTGGTTTATGTAAAGACTTCATACTGCTTATAATCACTCAGTAATAACTCATGGAATCACAGAATGGCCTGAGCTGGAAGGGACTCCTGAGGAGCCTGTGACTGTTGGTTTGGCCTTGGCTATGTGGGGTGCCATTGCACATCAACACAACGCTCACAGAATGTAAAAATTGCAAAGCACAGAGGAGAGAAAAGGGAAGATTAAAAACTTAGAGAGAAACAAAAATAATAATTTTAGGATGCATTTGGAATAAGAGGGTGGTTTAAGAACAGGACAAGCTGTAGTCAGATCAGTTCACATATGGGCAAAGTACTAATCCAGGCTGGCTCTTTAGGAGTAGATGCAGATGTGACAGAAGAGTCCTTTACTGGATATCAAGGAAGCAGACCAGTAAGTTGTATCTACCACTGAATTCTGCAACATTCCAACGTTTTTTTCCTACAAAAGGATTCCCGAGTGAATGATAATATAAAATATTACACTACAAAGCGCACGACTAGTTTAGCTTCAAGGAACTACACAACTCGAGATACTGAAAATTCAAGAGAATCCAAAGCACTGGGAAAACAAACATCAGCTCAGGCTTAGAAACTGAACAGTACCATTTGTCTTTTGTCACCATTGTGTCACCCAGCTGCTGCTCCTGGTTTGTAAATCACACTTCCATACCAGCTGGAATCAACGAGGTCAATAATTAAATCGCTTTGGATCGTAGTTGTTATGAAAAGAAAGTAGGGAACAAACATTTCTAGAAACCAACAAAAGGAACAACATTCTTTCTCAGTCTTTACTGAATGACCTCAATATTCACATGTTGTTTAATAATTTAAACTATTATGGAAATGAAACCTTCGTATTTCTAAGCTTTCAAACAGCCTCAAGCTTCTGCTGGATTAACCTAGCAGAGGCGATACGAGTGGGAAATAGTAAGAACCAAAGGAATAAAACTGTCAAAGGAGTTTGGTGTTCCTTTGCCAAGCTTTAAGGACGATCTGTATAAGCACAGGCACATCCGTGTGACTGCAGTGCTCGTAGCCCAGGGCTAAAGGAGAGACTCCAACCACCATTTCCTCAGCCCACAGGCAAATAACTCACTTTGAGTAAGAACTCAGCTTTTGTACATCGAGGCATCCTTGGGGAAATCACCAGGGCATAGCAGGGAGCGCTGCACCTCAGGAGCTGCCCTCTAGCCCAAAGGCATTTTGGAATATTATTTGGGAAATCAGCAGCAGAATAGAACAAAGATGCAGAATTATTTGCTGATACCCATGCAGGAAGGATGATTTGCCTTCTTTAAATAATAGAAACATTAAGGTTGGAAAAGATCTCCAAGAGTCCACCCAGCACTGCCAAGTTCACCACTAAACCAGGTCCCCAAGTGCCACCTCTGTATATTATTTAAATCCTGCCAGGGACACTGACTCAACCACTTCTTACTGAGGAGTGCTCCAAAGACCCATAAAGGAGTCTTCTGAGATGCTTCTCAGCCCTTTTTGCTTATTTATTTATAGAAGCATTTTTATGCCGTCTTTCACAGCAGTACCCAGATTAAGTTTTAGTTGGGCTTTGGCCCTTTTAATTTTGTCCCTGCATAACATCACAACATCCTTATAGCTCTCCTGAAGTGCTTGCCCCTTCTAGTTCACTCAGAAAAAACAAAAATCCTAGTTTATTCTGTGAAATCATTTTATCTGCTAGCACAAGCTCAAGCTTACACCTCTGATAATGTACCACTTATCAGGTGCATCTTTTTCTTCTGAGGTTTTCTTAATCTTTCTCTTGAACACAGACCCCAGGCTGGAAAAGTCTCAGATACATATATTCTGAGTGCACTTATCTGATAAATTTTAGAACATTTCCCAATTTCTCAGAGTTAGGATTTTAAATCTACAAATCACGTACCTTCGGAGACCAGCACTTTGTTCTTACACATGTTCCTGTTTTAGCACTTTTCTTCACTTAAGAGC
>VYZQ01029522.1:13971-33359 GCA_013400655.1 Mystacornis crossleyi
TGCCTCTGCTCCTACACCCCCAAAACCCAAGTGTGGCCTTGTCTGGTTTCTAAATACAGGAAGATGAATACATGTTTCAACAATGAGTGGATACAGAGATCATATTGCTAATGATACTTTGTTAATGAGTGGATACAAATATAACATTCAGTTGGAAGGTTCATCTAGAGGTCAACTTTGGCTCGGGGCCTGTTTCTCAGGCCTCGGTACTTCCGTACCTCAGCTCAAAGGTAGAAGTTACAGCAGCACGGTAGCTGTAGCTGAAATGACTGTTCCGTACCCTCCCACATTCATAGGAAGAGACAAACCTGTCTCCCAGAAACAACACCTCTGGCCTCAGATCTCCATGGACAATCTCTGCTTTGTGCAGCTTCTCTACCATATGCAGAAGATCATGAACAACCAAGAAGAGGATTTCCTTTGTGATGAACTTACGGTCACGGAGAATATCCTGAAAAGAGAATAAACATCTATCTCTGTACCCTTCTACCTTAGATTAGGTGAAATATTTATAGCTCACCTTTTGTTTCATCATTCATCTGTACAGAGCTAACAGTCTCACCCTAAATTCAGTACAATCAGATTTTGCCCATGATCAACCCAGACAGAATTACAAGAACTGTAAACTGTTAGGAAACATTATTATTCAAAATTGGACAAAAGATGAGGAGGGGGAAATTGAACTGAAGACTGAAATCACTATTGAATTTCAGTCTTATTTGCATTCAACAATTCAAAATGCACTTACAAGACTTAAAGTGTGAATCATTCAGCAAGACCTTGCTATAGCTGACTGGAAGGTATTGAAAGAGGTCAAGTTAAACAACAGCTTTAGATGCAAATCTTGCTGTGGAATAACATGTGGTTCTTGGCTCCAGTCCTTTATGACTCACAGAAACAGAAAATGTGAAAAATTGGTTCAAGATTGTCTCTGAGAAGCACATGATCTATGAATGAGAAACCAGACTCAACTGAGGCATTAACAGAGAGCCGTGATTTGTACACAGATAAAGACCAGAGCATCTGCATTGCAGGATTAAACAGGAGCAGCTCGTCAGCAATGAGCATGATACCACCCCAAACTCACTACTGGCACCCGAGCAGGAGTTTGGACCCTCCAGTTGTCCTTGGTTTGTGTGTACTGACCCTGAGCGTGAAGCAATTTGTATCTCTGTGCACAATGGCACAGCCATCCTGGTACAGGTAACAGCTGCAATTCTCACTGAAGCTCTGGTCAAAGTCAGAATTCAAACGCTTCTGTAACTCAAGGGTGATATAAAAATCCCAAGGCACAGGCTGAGAATACACCTACAAGAAGGTACATAAGAAGAACATTTATTTTTGGAATAAAGTGAAAATTGCTCATCTTCATATTCTTCTCATCCTCTTTTTTTTCCCCTCCCACTTGACCAAGGAAGACATTTTTCACAGTCAGAAACTTTTAATCTAGAGCCACGTTTAGGAAGAGGACTTGAAGTAGCAAACTTTATGCGTGGAATTCAGAAATTAGGGGTTTATATTAATGGATGAGATTTTGCCATTTCACACTTCTTGTACAATAACCATCATGTGTGTTACCTTTATTGCAAATCCCTTTGCATCCCACTGGAAAACGCATCCAGCAGGAATGGCAAAAAACATCTTGTATTCTTCATTGTTCCAGTATTCCATTTTGATGCAGTAAGTCTCATTTCCTGTGATGAAAGTTTAAACTCATAAGCTGTCACAGTAAATAGCTGTTCCCAAGTCATTCCCCATCTGCACCACATAAAACTAAGAGGGTGAATATGAACCATAATTCAAACCCATCAGAACATAAACTCTGCACTCCAGAGGGTCTGGCACACCTACCCAGATCAACGTCTTTCTCAACTTCCATGTGAGGCAGAGCTCCAGTCTCCAAGTGAAAATCTGGAGAAGCAACCAGTGATGCTAGCACAGAACCTAAAAGCTTTTTACGCTGTTCGGGGCTCCACAGGAATTGAGCCACATCATCCCCTAAGAAAACAAACAACATGAAGAAATGAGCTGAAATTGTGTTAACTCTTTGCAACTTGGTTATATCTGCCAGTAAAACGAACCTGGATACTGGAAGCTTTTGATCCACATTCTGATTTACTATTCACTTCTTAGCAAGTCAATTCATCTCTTCCCAATAGTTCTCAGAAAGCAGTGTGACCCTTGTCTGTATAACTGCCTTACACACTCTTATCAGGAGGTCTCAAGGGTTCTACTGTAGCATCATGCAAAATGTATCTTTCACATGAGACAAAGCTCTGAATTATTTCAGCCACAGCCGAATTCAAACTCATTCTCCAAACCAACACTCCCTTTTTTAAATCTATGCCCAGAGCAAGTGATCAGTTTGGGGTTTTTACATTATGAGGTTTAGGGAAATTTAGTCCTTTGATTACAGAAGAGGTTTTATGTAGAAAAGGAAAACAAAGTTGGACTCTAACTCTGCTGGTCACTGCAGTGTTAAGAATTTAATAGCTTTTATCTCCTGGAAGACACCTAAGATAATTCCCTGTAGGACTGGACTTATTTTCTTTCATAACAGAACATAAGGTCATTCAACAGATGAGTTGATCCGTAAAAAACTGAGGTAGCCTCAAGTGTTTACTCTGCCTGATCATTTGAGAAAAAACACAAGAACTAGATGGCCTCTACTGCCTTCTCCCAAATGCCATGGCTGTAATGAGGGAGAACATTTTAAACTTTCACAGTACACAGGTAAGAACCAGAGCATCTACTGGTATACCCATACTTATTTGAAAAGCATTGCAGTAAGTACTGCTCAGGAAGCAATTCTGTGAAAGCAGATACAGGAAACAGAGTAGGCTGGAGGCTACAATGCATTCCAAGCTTTTGCCATCACAAACCTAGGAAATTTACTGGCATATTTTGCAGGAATAAACTAACAGACATCTGAAGTAATTTTTATTCTTTACACAGTATTAAGAATTACTACATCCATGGTGAGAGCTGCAGTTCAAGGGAGATGTGCAAAAATCAAGAAACAAAGCAACAGGAAAGATCCAAAGTTTAAGAAAGGACCATTGAAACATCTGAACAAATGCTTCCTTTTTTTCTGAAGAGATTTTTCATCCTGCTCTAAAAGTTAGTACATACGACAAAAACAAGTCAAAGATGCATCCAAAATATTCCAGCTATTTCAGTGAGATCACTTCTAATTGTATTTTCGGTCCAGGTCCCAAGCATGATTCATCCTAAAATAGTCTGCAGGCACATAAGAACATAATTCTCCAGAGTAGATACACTGTGAATTTTCAGTTTCAAATAGGGTGCAATTCTAAGCACCATAAACCAAAATCAGAAGAGTTAAAGGAGGTTAAACATCTAGAAAACCATCATTCAATACACATCTAATTCCACAGGCCAGATTTTGATGGCTTTTTGTGACCATTTCTGTTCTAACTGTAATCTAAATATTTAGATGTTCTAACTGTAACCTAAATATTTACAACAGAAACAAGGGCCTTTAACTAGAATAAAAAAACCCAAAGAAATTGACTATTTAAGTACCAGTACTCTTTTCCCTCTTTTCCCTCAATAGGAATAAGAAGGATACTGTGAAGCAGCACAACCGTTTACAGCATAGTTAAAAGTGCAGATTTAAACCAAAATTATGCAACTTGCACTAGACTCCAAATTTGTATTCATCTTTTTCAAAGTAATAGCTTATCAGCACATCAGGAGACACACAGTATGATTACAGAGAAAAAACAAAGATAAACCAAAACAAAGCTGTCTTAGAAGTTATTACTTCAGTCCAAATTTTTAATCTCGGGATTTGACCTCATTACTCCTACAGACTGGCTGCTTTACTACCTTAAGTAACTTCTCTGTCACCTCAATATTGACATATTTGGATGCTGACAAGCATCCTGTACTGCACCTCACTGCTGCTTCAGACAAGGGAGACAAGTACAGTCACAATAATGGGAAATACACAAAGCACAGTGGGATACAGGACGGACAGATAAAGGCCCCAGCTTTAGTGACAGCTGCAAGCTCCATGTTGTGAGTGAAATTGAAGTTAGTACTAACCAGTAACGTTTCCACCTCCAGAATCAGTAACCACTTCAGCAGGCAAGCTCTGAGCCAGCTCCACTTTCTCAGTGATCTGCAGATATTTAATAGCAGACATTTGTGTAACAGAGGACAGGGAACCTCCTGAGACTGAAGAACCTGATGAGCGAGTATCTTCCAGGCTTGCTTCCATGATCGGGCTGTAAATAAAGCCATCAACTACTCAGACTTCCCAAAGATACAAGTTGTAGATAATGTCAACCCGGGCACTAGGAGAGGATACTGTTCACATCCAGATTTAATTAACTTCAAGAAATTCTTTCCCATCCCCAGAAGAAAGCCTGAAGTCATGTCAAAGCTTCACTTGAGTTTTCATGATTGATTATACTCAGAATCTTAGTCCACAGATGATTTTTTTAATCTTTTCTTCCACCAAATCTGACTGCTACAGCAGAAGACAAACTGAGTATTTATCACCTCCTTCGCTATGAAATTTCAGTGCTTTCAAAGCAGTGAAGGGTTGGGTGAGAAATAGCTCCTCCCAATCATAATCAGCACGGTTTTCAAGGAACCTCAAGTAAAAAACACCTTCAGCATGGTATACATGTTTACACACTAACAGCCAGCAAATCCAACTCAGCTCTAGATTAAGAAACTCCCATACAACAGATGTTTTTTCTTCACAATGATAAAATGTTGTTTGCTAGCTTTTTATTCTCTCCAGCTTTTTTACTCTGTAGAAGAACCAAACCACAAACACAAAATGCATTTATATAGTCAAAATAAGTGCAGGAGCCTGTGAGTATAAAAGGAGCCAGTGATTCTGCTTTTCATGTTCGATAATGAAGACAGAATGCATTTATTAATTTCTCTGCAAGTTATTTTGTTAAAAAACCTTGTCATTAAGTCCCGCAGCAGTAATGCTGAAAAGCCAAGTGGACTTGCTTTTACCTCTTAAATCTGCTCAAGGCAAAGTGGACCCTGAGCTAAAGAAATGGCTCTCTCCAGTATATTCTGGTCTTTTCAGAGAACTTCCTTAGCAACACTTAAACCACAACCATGAAAGACATGGAGGGGAAGGGGTTTAAGGTCCTTCACTGTTAATTACCTCAGTTTTTTTACACAGAGAGCTTCAGTGTATGCTCCTTCACACACCAGTGTCTCCTGATTCAGAGGTACACTCTTGGATTCTGGACTGTCTTCCTTCAGTTCACTCTGTGAGAAAGAAGGAGCTGGGACTCTCTGAGCTACCACCCCGTGAAAGGGCGTTGAGGCCAGGTGGGCAGCCCTGTTAAAATCACACGTGTCTTCTGGGTTGGCACAAAGGGTGTTGTTCTTGTAGGAGCCTGTCACAATTGCATCCTCAGTCAAACGTTCAATTCCATTCAGCTCCTCCTGAAAAAAAGAGGAGAGACAGGGAAAGGTTGTAGGTTTTATGTCAAATTTTTCTTTATTTAAAAGCCGAACATTTCTCTTCCCTTTCTTCCACTCCACCACCTTCCAGCAGGAATAGGACACGCAGTCTTCACAAATTCTACTTATTATGGAATCCCAGAGTGGTCTGGCTTGGAAGGGACCCTAAAGACCATTGAGTTCCACCCCCTTGCCATGGGCAGGGACACCTTCCGCTAGTCCAGGTTACTCTAAGCCCCATCCAATCTGGCCTGGAACACTTTCAGCGATGACGCAGACACAGCCACAACGTCATATTTCCAGTATAATCTCATCATCACCCCGTTCAGTTACTGCCATGCCAGACAGCAGTTTAGAATCCTTGCGTTTCACACACGATGCCAGTCCAGCCTAGCTCGGTCTGACAGCAGCACAGGCTGTGTTGGTGTCTCCTGGGCACCACCTGGAAATCTGCTGTGGGGTGAATTGTTTCCTTACACAGGCTGCTGCTGCGTTTTCCTTGGCAGTGAGAGAATCCAAAGGCTTACGAACAGCGAGAGGCTGACGGGCACTTTTCTGGCAACGATCTGCTGAACAACTAAGAAGAAGTTACAGTCAATTACATATTTACTAGAGCAGCTTATGATCTCCAACACAATCTTCTCAAGAACTGAAATCTATTGATAATTTCAATCAACTAATTTCTACTACAGAACTACCAGTATGCAATAGATACAGCTTCCAGAATGAAGGAAGTTTATAGAAAAGCTTAAATAGTTCTAGGTTGAAGATGAAGAACAGGAGAGTATTTCCTCATCATGGACTCTCAGTAAGGAAATAAAAATTACCAATATAAACAAAACAAAACACACACCCCCACACACCCCTGCTAGAAAGAGTTATTTCAGCTGCTACAGAAAGTGCTTTGATACTTCAGTTTTCCTTCCCTCTGAAGTCTAGGTCTTGAATAATTCTACCTTATATTCTGATTTGTCAAAGTAGAGGATTCATCAAATATAGAGAAAAATGGAGCAGCAGCCGGTGGGGGAAGCAGACCTACATCTGTAAAGAAAAACCAAGAGGCTCTATCATATCCACAGTTTTTCCAAAATAGCATATCCAACACTACTTAAAATAGTTAAACCCTAGTCTTAAAAGTACTGGTCCTAGCAGGAAGTCACAGAGCTGCCATATAAAGAAACCCATTAAAAAAGGCTTGGGTTTGTCACATTAATGAACCACACCTTTACTACCATATTATGTGAGCTAACTTGCTGGTTTTAGACTGTGCTTCAGAATTTGTACCTTTTTTTGCAAGGCTGCCCTCATTTCTCTGTTCCTTCTCAGAGTTTAAAAATGTATTTCCACTGTGGGTATCTGGGGATACATCAGGACTCTGGATAACCTCTGTCAACAGCAACAGAGTCAAGTCGGATCAGAAGTAAATTTCTTCAGGATGTGACCTTCCCAACACAATTTACCAAAATCAAAAATATACAATTTCTGGCTGTACTCCTCTACCAAAACTGCTGAGGAAAAATGGACTTAAGGAAGTATCAATGTAATGCCAGCATTAAACTCTTCTGAGATTTTAGTAAGACTGCAAACATGAAAGATGGAAGAAAACTTTCCAGCTACTGCTCCTTTCAGACAGTGACAGATCTCAGATGCTCCATGTTTTAGTCAATATGGTAAAAGGCACTACCTAGCACACACACTGGCATTCTTCTAATCCAGCAAGGCTTTGGGTTTTACTTTGCTGCCATCTTGGTATTCATGGAACACTTCCCTTTAACCAAACCTTCTCCTTGATGGTAAAAAACTTGACTACTTACCCTCAGAACAAGGTGGTTTATGCAGTTGAGTATCTTCATAGACCTGGAATTCGCTGTGAAAAAGATAAAAGAAACAAGTTTGTATTCTACAGACCTTCACAAAAAGTAAGTAAATCCTGTAAAAAAGGCAAGATAAGATGACAAATGCTACTTGCAAGAAGTTAAAATCCCTCAGACAAATACTCAAACATATGGAGAAAGAGCACAGATCCTGGTAACAAGCTGATGCCATTCTATGCCCAAAAACAGGCTGTTAGTGATCCATGTTACTACTTGTACCCAAATATCCTCACATGTCTTCTCACTGCTGGCTAAAAAACCCTCTGTTACCTTTGTGACTGAGGCTGTTTCTCCACATATTCTGTTGTGCTGGAAAAAGTAAATCCTTGCATTCCCAAAGGTACTGAAGCTCCCGTTATCTCTGCTGCCTGTGGAAACAAAACCGCATTTTGGTTCTACAGCAGTGGAAGTCCAAACCAGGCAAAAAGTTCCCAAAAACATGATGATAATCCCATGTAGTCATTGAAATCCTGATAGATAATAGTTGTCTTTAGCCATTTTTATTTGTACTTAGCTTACTTGCATGAAGAAAGTCCACGTTTATTGCATACTGTTGTTAAAATGCATCATTTACTCTTTGCAACCATATATAAACCTTCATAGGTGATTTTAGTTACCCTCCAACTGTGAAAGACATATGTAAGCAGTTACATAGCCTACAAAGTCAGAGCTCTGTTTCATTATTTACAGTATTTACTATGAAGGCATTATTTTGGATACAGGGAAGGAAAGGAGAGAGAGAGAGAATATACTTTATTAGTGAAGAATCTTTTCACAAGAAGTTTAAAATGTGTTAGAAGAATATCAGATATGCTTCCTTTTGGCTTTCTTGGGTACTTATATTTAAAATTCCAGCTACTTGGAAAAGAACAGTTAAATGAAGACAATACCAGTTCATGTGGCTGTTGCTGCTTGTCATCTTTCTTCTTTAATTTTTTTTCCAGTTCCTCAATTTTCCTTTGTATTTCTTCCTTCTTCCGTTCTATGGCTTGTATTTCGTCTAAGGAAAAAACACCTGTAAGGCCCAATGCATATTTCACATACAGTTTGTGGGTACAGTCCAAATTGTCAAGGGGCCAAATCTTCTGGTGGTCTTTCCCTATCCCACAGCTTTTATGTAAAGTTGTTGAATATGTTACTGTCTCTGTATCGACTTTTTGCTATTAGCTCAGGGCCACGGATGTGAGGAGTTCGAAGGGATGTGCTGCATGAACCTTTCGGACCATTCCAGGTCCATACACAGGCNGCTTTTATGTAAAGTTGTTGAATATGTTACTGTCTCTGTACCTCAGAGCAGTTAAACAACTATCCCAGTAGAAAAAGAGAAGCAGCAGCAATACAGACAGAAGCAAACACAATTTTATGATTCCATCTGGAAAGCCTTACTTGCTTCAGCCCACTTTGAAACATACCTTCGTCTTTCTTTCTCGCTTTCTTCCTGTAGATTTCAGCTCGAATCTCTTCAAAAGAGAACTCATCAACTCCAGCATAAACTTTCTCTTTGCAGTACATCACCATCTCTCTCTTTTCCTGAGCATCCTGCTGGTGATGCTGCACTCGCTGGAGTGGGTCCTCCTGCTCCTCAGGTTTGCGAGTACTTAACACACGGTTTATGCTGGGCTCAATTTTGCAGGGAGTCCTGAAAAAACAGGGATTTATTACTTGGGCTTTGTGTACTTCACTGTAGCGCAGAAAAGCAGGCATGGCAGACAACAGGGCTAATTTCAGAATCTGGTTTTGGAGTAGTGTAGAGACATTCTGTTCTGAGCTTAGAAAAATACACCAGAAAACTGGAATGAGTACCAGCAAAGGCCAGCATACTACTCAGAATTGTCTGATAAATAAATAAAACAAAACAAACAACAAAAAACAAATCCAACCCAAAGTGTTAATAAGATCCAGTCAAAAGTAAATAAAATTCTTATGATGTCTGAACTGCCGTGCATCCTGAAGCAGGATCTGTTTAATTTAGCTCCATCGAGCTGCATGACCACAGGCATGACAAGTCCCTAACCTCTGGTTTGTAGGATGGTTATCTGGGAGCAAAGGGACACAAGAGAAGAGAGACTTTAAAAGGGAAGCTCTTGGGCCAGATGAAACCTACGTGCTACTTTCAGGAGAGGGGAAGCCACACTGGTACAGCTTTACCGACACTAGCAATCCAGCCAACTTCAGCGGGATTAACTCACATCTGGGAGTGATTAGGAGGCAAACAGGTGCTCCTAATGTGTGAGCTTTAAAGCTTTTTGGGGGGAGTGTGGGGATCAATACCCAAGACCCCAACAAGGTCTTTCTGCCCAGAACTCTGGAGGATAGCTGATGGCATGATTTGCATCATATTTACACAGTGTCAGCACAACACTTCCAGACCATTTGGCAGGTGACCATGGTAGCAGGAGGAAATGGATTCAAAGGCAGAAAAAAAAAATCTGCTTTTAAGATTTCAGCTACATAATCTAATCCTACATACCAAGTCTCTGCATAAATCTCTTAGAGCTAACGTAGCAGGGTGTTCAGTTCTACCCACTCTTTCCCTCTCCCTGGTAAAGCTGCTGCCTTTGGTAAGTAACAAATCTTCATCCTAGAGACCGGCATGCCAAGAGATTTAACTATGTGGTATCACTGACTTTCAGGAGCAAAATATAGTCTTATAGTTTAAATAGTTTTTTACATCTTCTTCAATTAAATGGTGGCATAGCTTTGGTCAGAGCTATTCTGCAGTCCACACCCAATCCACGCTGCTCACCACCTCTCAGCATTCCTTGATTCCACGCAATTCAGAGCTGTGGGAACTGTCTGTAATACCAAACAGCCTTTTCCACTTGCCTCTCGGAAAGAGCCTGTCTATTCCCTGGCCATCATTAGCCACAGAAAGGTAGAGCAACCCTGCAAAATAATGTGTTTTCCTACGCTCCAACAAAACCACCCCATCTCCTGGGATTTATCAGCATTTCAGGGAGCACTGTACAAGCAGCACACTCACTCCTCCACGACCTAAGCAACACTGTTGTCATGGCAACTCTGATAGCTTATTTCAGAATAAAACTCCAGATATGCTGAGCACAGAGTTCCCAAGATAGAAAAAAACAGCCACAAGTCTGCCTCAATTTGGGGCTGCTTCACAACAAACAGCACCCTAAGACAGGTAGCTTGTGGTTTTGTGTAAACACACTGAGTGAAGCTATTAAACTAATTAGCATATTTAAATATGATATAGGCTCCCGCATCACGAGCAGCACTGAACACTTCCCATGTCCTTATGCAACCTCTGCCGAAGCCTCTGTCATCAAGCTGCAGCACTAATTGCTTCCAGACTGACAAATTTTTAAATTCTTGTAGCTCGAGAGGCTTAAGTACTTGGCAAAACAAGTCCAAATTTTAGGAAGCAGGTTTGAGAATTCCAAATGCAATCCCCCATCTCAAACTCAAGACTCACATCATTTGTGGCTGAGCTGACTCATCCACATAGGGGGTGAAACTGGGCAGTGGGTGGGGCACTTCCATGCCAGAATTCACAGTTCTGCGAGGACGCTGCGGAAGGAAAGGCAACATTAACAGCTTAGGGATTCATTTCAGTCTCCACAAACCTCTGCACTCTGCATCTCCCTTTCCTTCATCTTCTGCTCATTTGGAGGTTTTCTCATACAGAAAATTAATTTGATGGAGACTTTTCCAAGATCAACTCTGTTCTCACACAGCCACAGCCCACCAGCTGAACACTGGCACCTAAAAAGCAAGGCATGCTCCTCCTGCATGTCCTCACCAGCCCCAGTTTCTGTTATTCTGAGAGAATGTTACATCTATATTGAGGGATATATATACATATTATCCTGGTCAGGCTGGGGATTCCAGCTGCTCCTCGTTTTCCACAAATGCCACAGTCCTCATTTTACAGCCACAATTGTCCCAGTTCTATGATTATATTCATTCTCCTGTCCACCAACAGCCTCCAGACTTGGGGTGGGTTGTTTGTTTGTTTGGTTTTTTTCCCAATTTTCCCATCAGAGGCCATTTCAGCACCACAAAAATCCCTTAACAGCTTCTGAGGTCCTTTAGTTAAGAGAAGAGGCAGAATTTAGTCTGACAACACATTACTCTATCTGCTTATTTCAATTCCCTGGGACTCTTCAGCACAAAAAATGTTACATGGCAGGAATACTTCACAAACTCACTCCTCTTCTCCATCATTTCCCAAACTGCTTACTGAGCCATCTTGACACCAGCAGAAAGAGAAACCCCTTCCCCTGTGCAGGTTTTAATATCTCAGAGCATTCACCAAAGGTTATTATTTCAATGCCCTTCAGTGGAGTGGAATTAAACATCCTCAACTCTTGTACCAGAAACAGGATATTTTATTTAATTAAATCTAAGAAATTTCATTAAGGGGGGAGAAGAGATAACTCTAAGGGCAGACATTAAAAGAGATATGGAAGCATTCAAAGTCCAGAATGAATGTGTCAAGCAGCAAAAGAGACTGAGAAAAGAAGTTTTATATTAATAATTCTTCCTCCTTCTTCTCAGCTAAATTAAACTGTGATTTACTGAACTTTTCCATTCATTTAACCAAATTGTTTTCTATCTGAAAAGAATATTCCTGGAGTTTCCGTAAATTTTAGCCTGGTTGCATCTCTCCCTCATTCGAGTTTTTGTTACTAAGCTCTCCTTATAACAACGTCCATATTGAGAAGATGAAAATATTTTCATCATCTTGATGCCTAAAGGTTTTAGCTTTTATGTATTCTTCATGTATTTGTAGCTTTGTAGACTGTTAAATGCCTCAGTATGACTTCAAGTACTTTCCCACCTTTCTTTCCCACAGTGAACAGCTGCTTATTGACACATTCCCAAAATTTTGTTATGTCTTGCCTGTTACTTCTGCAAGGACATTTTATTTTGCCCCACGTAATCGCAGGCACAATAAAGGTAGGGTAGGAGGAGGTTACCTAACCAACTGCTCCTCTAATTGGACAATATTGGCTAGATATTCTAATTGCCCGATCTTATCAACTGTAAGCATCTAATTCTGAGTGTTGTTTTTTGCCATATTGTGTACCTGAAGGCTTTCAAGTAGGTTTTCAAAAGGTTTGCTTTCATATTATCATTCTAACATGGTGTGGAAACGTTTGTGTTCTATTTCCAGGCATCAATCTCATGACTTTCTAGTCTTCCTTTCTGAGCAACAAAGAACATGGGAACACTGGGGGTTATCTGAGCACTTATGAAACAAACCTCATCTCACAGGATTGATTCCCTTCGGACAATGTCTTGCATCACATCTCCAGAACAGCCTAAACACCTGTAGCACAGCTGTTCTGTTTGGTGCTTAGTTTAAGCCATTGGAAGCTACTTTCTGTCATCCTATTGTCAGGATAAATATTCAATTGATATAGCAGTTGAATTCTTTTGATCTCCGCTCTTCTGTTTTCCTCGCAAGCACTTCAAAACAAGACTTGCAGAATGCTGTACATGCCTTATTTTCACAAGACAGGCAACAAGTCCTTCCTTCAGCTTGTATTTTCCAATATAATTTAACTCTTACGCTTCTTTCTTACAGATTTAACTAATGCCTGGCTTCTGTCCTCTTCCTTGGCTAACGTTTTCCCTCTTACATTCCTTTTCTGCCCTCCAAACAGTTTAGCAGGCCACCTCTGCCAATTCTTCTGATTAGCAAGAATTCTAAGTTCTTGATTTTAAAACTCCACAGAGTTTTAAATCTTATTCTAGCAATATCAGCTTGCTAAACTTGAATAGAGTATGCATAGCCAGGGATTCTTTAGAAGGAGAGTGACTGTTCACAAGTGCATGCAGTGACAGGAGAAGGGGAATGGCATCAAGCTGAAGGAAGGTGGGTTTGGACGAGATATTGGGAAGAAATTCTTCCCTGGACAGGCGCTCAGGCACTGGCACAGGTGCCCAGAGAAGCTGTGGCTGCCTCATCCTTTCAAGTGCCCAAGGCCAGGTTGGATGGGGCTTGGAGCAACCTGGGATAGTGGAAGGTGAAACCGGATGATCTACAAGGTCCCTCCCAACCCAAACAATTTCACGATTCAATGATTAAATCTGTATTTACAATAAAAACAAACCACAGGCAAGGGAGAAAGACACAACCTCTGTCTCAGGGATCAGGAGTCATCATCTTACACACACCTTCCTCTCTTTTCCCAGTCCATTTTGAGCCTCCTTACCCTGCCAGCGTTCCAAGGTCCTGCGCTGAGTTCATTCTCCTTGGCCCTGGGAACTGGAGGTGCTGGCCATGACTGTGCTGTAAGTGTGGGAATCTCAGGTCCAGACACAGAATTTTCATCAAACACAGCAAAACTTGGAGTATTTGAAAGCTGCTGAGAAGCCAGAGGCCGGCTGTTTGAGTTCATGGCTATAAGCGAAAAGATTTATGCCAATTAACCTTCAACTGTCACATTCAATTGCAAATTCCATGTTAAAGAGATGAAACTCCTCCAGTAACAGGTTGTTTCAGCTCTGGAATGTACCTTTAACTGCATCTCCCACACGACTAACAGGAGCTCTCACTTTTTTCTTCCCTCTGCCTTTGAGATCTGCCAGTGAACTTCTCTGAGGCTCTGCAATTTCCAGCAACCCCATATTGTCTCCATCAGGACTTTCCTCAAGTGCCAGTAGTGTCTGCCGCGAAACACGGGCCTGAAACTGCCTAGAAAAAAAACATTGGAGAAGTCAGCATAACCCTCCCTAGCCCAGGAACCCAGGGGAACACCTAAGTTCTTTCCTTNTTGCACCACGTAATCGCAGGCACAATAAAGGTAGGGTAGGAGGGCAGAACCCAGGGAGGAGATTGCCTAACCAACTGCTCCTCTAATTGGACAATATTGGCTAGATATTCTAATTGCCCGATCTTATCAACTGTAAGCATCTAATTCTGAGTGTTGTTTTTTGCCATATTGTGTACCTGAAGGCTTTCAAGTAGGTTTTCAAAAGGTTTGCTTTCATATTATCATTCTAACATGGTGTGGAAACGTTTGTGTTCTATTTCCAGGCATCAATCTCATGACTTTCTAGTCTTCCTTTCTGAGCAACAAAGAACATGGGAACACTGGGGGTTATCTGAGCACTTATGAAACAAACCTCATCTCACAGGATTGATTCCCTTCGGACAATGTCTTGCATCACATCTCCAGAACAGCCTAAACACCTGTAGCACAGCTGTTCTGTTTGGTGCTTAGTTTAAGCCATTGGAAGCTACTTTCTGTCATCCTATTGTCAGGATAAATATTCAATTGATATAGCAGTTGAATTCTTTTGATCTCCGCTCTTCTGTTTTCCTCGCAAGCACTTCAAAACAAGACTTGCAGAATGCTGTACATGCCTTATTTTCACAAGACAGGCAACAAGTCCTTCCTTCAGCTTGTATTTTCCAATATAATTTAACTCTTACGCTTCTTTCTTACAGATTTAACTAATGCCTGGCTTCTGTCCTCTTCCTTGGCTAACGTTTTCCCTCTTACATTCCTTTTCTGCCCTCCAAACAGTTTAGCAGGCCACCTCTGCCAATTCTTCTGATTAGCAAGAATTCTAAGTTCTTGATTTTAAAACTCCACAGAGTTTTAAATCTTATTCTAGCAATATCAGCTTGCTAAACTTGAATAGAGTATGCATAGCCAGGGATTCTTTAGAAGGAGAGTGACTGTTCACAAGTGCATGCAGTGACAGGAGAAGGGGAATGGCATCAAGCTGAAGGAAGGTGGGTTTGGACGAGATATTGGGAAGAAATTCTTCCCTGGACAGGCGCTCAGGCACTGGCACAGGTGCCCAGAGAAGCTGTGGCTGCCTCATCCTTTCAAGTGCCCAAGGCCAGGTTGGATGGGGCTTGGAGCAACCTGGGATAGTGGAAGGTGAAACCGGATGATCTACAAGGTCCCTCCCAACCCAAACAATTTCACGATTCAATGATTAAATCTGTATTTACAATAAAAACAAACCACAGGCAAGGGAGAAAGACACAACCTCTGTCTCAGGGATCAGGAGTCATCATCTTACACACACCTTCCTCTCTTTTCCCAGTCCATTTTGAGCCTCCTTACCCTGCCAGCGTTCCAAGGTCCTGCGCTGAGTTCATTCTCCTTGGCCCTGGGAACTGGAGGTGCTGGCCATGACTGTGCTGTAAGTGTGGGAATCTCAGGTCCAGACACAGAATTTTCATCAAACACAGCAAAACTTGGAGTATTTGAAAGCTGCTGAGAAGCCAGAGGCCGGCTGTTTGAGTTCATGGCTATAAGCGAAAAGATTTATGCCAATTAACCTTCAACTGTCACATTCAATTGCAAATTCCATGTTAAAGAGATGAAACTCCTCCAGTAACAGGTTGTTTCAGCTCTGGAATGTACCTTTAACTGCATCTCCCACACGACTAACAGGAGCTCTCACTTTTTTCTTCCCTCTGCCTTTGAGATCTGCCAGTGAACTTCTCTGAGGCTCTGCAATTTCCAGCAACCCCATATTGTCTCCATCAGGACTTTCCTCAAGTGCCAGTAGTGTCTGCCGCGAAACACGGGCCTGAAACTGCCTAGAAAAAAAACATTGGAGAAGTCAGCATAACCCTCCCTAGCCCAGGAACCCAGGGGAACACCTAAGTTCTTTCCTTACTTGTGATGAGCCTGGAGTTTGTCCAAAGGCTCAGCCTTGCGCTGGAGCCCTTCCTGGAATATCAGATCTGCTTTCCTGAAGCTCCCCCTGGCCTCGAGCGTCTCTGCCCAGGTGATGTAGAGCAGGGCCAGCGTGGTGCCGATCTCCTGGCTGCACAGGTAACTGTACAGATCCAAGGGCTCGTTGCAGCAATCGCCCTGAAACGGCCCAAGTATGTCAGTAATCACACGGCACTGCAGAGGGCTCCGTCAAAATCTGCATTTCAATGCCTCCAGCAAGACCCCTCTGATTTCAATACAAGTCTGACAGGAGAAGCTGTAAGGCCAGTACATGGAATTTTATCATTTCTTATTTGAATCTGAGGTAACTCAATGACTGAATTACACAGTATTCCTGAGAACAGTTATTTTAGCTTCAGATGAAGTATACCTCATTCCTTGCCAGTTTTGGAACTGGTAAATTAGCTCAGCAAGCTAAAGCTGGGAAAAAGCTGCCTTGAAAAGATGTGGACAACAAAAATTATGGCAATAGAGAGACAGGGCAGGACCAGAACACACTTAGCTTGGTTTAGAGTTTATAAGTATGTGTGTAGAAGACAGCTAGGAGCTAAAATATCTGGTAGGACAGATATCTTTTAGATATTGTATCTTTAAATCACTTGTCTTTCTCCTTAAATAAATATTTGAGCTCTATTTGTTCAAGGCAGCTTTTCCAAAACAAAAACTTCTGGAGTTTGTAGCTGTCCAAAGTGAACAAACCTAAAAAATAGTCTGGAAATGAGAAGCAGAATTCAAGAGTAACATGTTTGCAGAAAAATACGTCTAATATTGTACCCATTGCACAACACAGCTTGACTCTTGTCACAAAATCAGCTTAGCTGTGTGCAGATATGACACAGCATATGATTTTTCCAAGGAAAAGCAACGCCCGAGAGATGCTCCCAAAACACTCACAAACTTGAGCCAGAGATTAAGATAGCGAGGATCTTTGTAGTATCGCTGCTGCCCATGGAGGGCTCTCACTGCTCTTTCCAGAACTGCTGCAAGGTTGCCGTCCTTGCCACCCCCAGGGAAGGTCTGCTCTGTCCACTTGATGTACCTAGAGACAGAATGTATTCATAGCAAGTCAGTTCTTAATACGCATCTGTAAAATATAAAGAGATGAAGAAAAAATAGGCATAACATTGAAACAAAATATAACATTAAAAAGCAATTATAGAACTTAGCTTTCAGTGAGTTTCTTATTAAATTAGAATGTGTTCCCCTTGCTTTTGCAAGAATGTCTGACCATTCAACTCTTTTTTCTGAAATAAAGGGGAACTTACCGCTCCCACACATCCAGAGGATCATCTCCAGAGTAAAACCGTATTTCTGCTTCAAACTCCCTAAAAGATAAAGTTATTCATCCAATAAATACACTTATATCACTGTAAATTTATCTTGCCCATCACAAACTAAAAGGTAATTATTTTATTAAAAAGCACAGCCAAATCTCCCTAGTATTTTCTGTTTGAATGCTCCATTGCAAATATAAAAAGTAAAGTCTGTATTATGCAACACCTTCAGTGACTAGTTCTAAAATCCTGGAGTGTGATAATAGTACAGAGATCAGTTACTAAACTTCTTTTATGCGTTTTTTAGTGCCTCTTAGATTAATAACGTTAAAGAAGACATAGGTAAAATGAGAAGGAGGGAGGAAGGGGAAAGGAGCTGCTACAACATCACTCACTGTTTTTTAAGCTGGACAGCAGTGTGGCTGGAGGAGTCCTGCTGAGCCAGCGCCTCCTGCAGGCTGGACATCACCCGCCCCTGCCTGAGGGGCTGCACATTCTCTTTGCTCAGCTCCCACTCGTGACTGCCTTCCTGGGACATGACCGCCGCTCCTTTAGTCCTGCGTTTAACAAGAAATGGACACCTGTAAGGCTGGGTACTGACCCGAAACCTGATAGAGCCGGCTTTCCTCAGCCAATCCACCCCGAATTTTCTGTGCAGCCAAAACATGCCGCTTAGATGCCCAACTTGTAGATGGACTTGGGGGTTTAATTCTCCTCCATGGGAAGTATATGAAAAAAGAGCCAATACTGACAATGAAGAACAGCAGGCAGGCGATGTTTGCAGGAAAGGCCACTAAGATTACCCATCTCCCTCCCCAGTGATTGCTCCTTTCCCTGCTCCACGACCCCCCACCCTCACGGGGACTGGCGACGGGTGCACTCCGGCCAGGGGAAGCCTCGGCGAGGCTCAGTCGGACCCCTCTGGTTCTTCACCAGTTGCAGGAGCGGTTGCAGAAGGCGGGGGACGCAGCCGAGCCTCGACCCCTGCGGGAGGCGGAGGGGGAGAGAGGCGGGGACTCCCCGCTGGCACCGGCGGGAGGCGAGGCTGTTGGCTCCCCGGGACGCACCGCCCCATGCCGGGACCGGAGACCCCGCGCTGTCAGGGCAGCCGTACCGGGCAGAAAAATACGTCTCAGAGCGCCACAGCCGCGCGCAAGTACCTCATCCCCTACGGCCCCTCACGGATCCCACATCCCCTCAGCCCCGCGCGCCTCCACGGTAGCCCACAGACGCACAGCTCCGCGCACCTCACACCTTACAGCCCCTCAGGGTCGCCTCAGCTCTCAGCCCCTCACAGACCCCACACAGCCACCCAGAGACACCCACAGCCCGGCACACCTCACAAACCACAGCCCCTCAGTGACCTCCGAGCGCCCCTCAGCCCTGAGCATCTCACGAATCCCACAGGCTTCAGTCCCGCGCACCTCACAACTTACAATCCCTCAGCCCCACAGGAATGCCACAGCCCCCCACAGCCCCTCAAGCCCTAGATACCTCACGGCTCCTCAGCCCCACAGGGCTCCCACAGCCCCCCTCAGCTCCTCACGGATCCCCCAGCGCCTCTCAAGGACCGCACAGCCATTAGCTCCGCGCACCTTACAGCCCCGAAGGCCGCCTCAGTCCCTTATGGGCCCCACAACCATCAGACCCGAGCACCTCTAAGCCCCTCACAGATCCCACAGATCCCCGAACGCCCGACACAGCCCACAGCCCACACCCCCTAAACAACTCCACAGCCCCTCAGCGCAACCCGCCCGACCCCACCGGCGCGCGCCCCCCACGGACCCCACAACCCTCAGCCCCGCACACTCCAAAGTCGCTGAGGCCTCAGTCCCTCATGGACCCCGCAACCCTCCAGCCCCGAGCACCTCTCACCCCACAGCGCCTCAGCCCTCATCCCCTCACAGACCCCACAGAACCTCCGGCCGCCCCAGCCCCGCGAACCCCTTCCCGGCGGGACGCACCGCACACAGCTCCCAGCGGCGCGAGCCGCTCCGACCACCACAGGATCCCAGCAGAGCAAAAGCCGTAACGGCGGCACCGCCTCGGAATTCAAACCTCTCCCACATCCCCATTGGCCGCGCCCAGCCCCACCTGAT
>VYZQ01029524.1:0-10795 GCA_013400655.1 Mystacornis crossleyi
TGCTGGGCAATGGAACTCTTCAGCAAAAACAAAAATAAACTGAAAGTGTCTGGGATTCTTCAGGCAGCAGCTGGCTTCCTCTCCTGTTTTTTAGAACTGTGTGTGGTAAAGGTGGAGAGTCCCCCTCTTTTTCACTCCTTCCCTGCTGCTTTCACCAGTATTACTGTGCAGTTCTGAGTCCTTTTACTGCCTCTGTGCCTGATAATTTTCCCTTCGGAAAATAAAATGTCATCTTAGAACATACATCTAGGGTAAGACAGACAAATCTGGCTTTTCTCTATTAGTCTGGCTTTGCTGGCTTGTGTTACTTATTAAATATGGATAATATAACTCCAACTGCACCTGAAGCAAGTGATGTGTGGTGTCTTTGAAAAGCTAATTTCAAACAAGTCACCGTCTCCAATCCCTTATAAAATAGACCTAGCAGCAATTTTTATGTACTAGAAGTATGAGAGCAAGTGTAATAAAGAGGGATACCCCTTTATCTCAGGACTCATTAAAATGTGTCAGCAAGATACAAGAACAAGTGCTGGAATGAATAGAGAAAGATAGACAAAAGTTTGGAACCAGGAGTGGGGAAAAGATGGGTTGTACTATAGTATGAAAGTGTAGTCTTGCCCCTCACCTACAGCTGTTTTAACAATTTGGTATAATTTACAGCTACATTAAGCTGTCGTGAAGTTTTTCTGCTGGCCTCTTATTTTTCAGTGACTACAGTACACTGTGAATATACATGTTTAATCATGCTTATTTGTTAAATCGTGTTTAAATGCTTTTAAATAAAAACAGAGCATTATAATAAAAATGCTAAAATGTTGGTGAAATAATAACTAAGTTGTCTCAAAAGCTTGTTGCTTTTTAAAATATGTGGAATGATACCTGGTTACTGGCTATTCAGATAGCCAGATAATGGCCAGAGGGATAGTGATAAGGTGGAAGCCACATAATCTGTTAAGGTTCTCCTAAAACCAGCAAAGGTGACCAGTGAAGCCATTATCCCTGTTGCAAAACTTGCTGAGGTGATTCACCGAAAGAAACTCTTTGGAATGCCAGGCAAACTGGGAAGGGATGGCTGTTGAGAAAGGTGTGTAAGATGTATTAGAGTGGTATTGGGAACTGAGTAAAAGACTTTTGAGATTGTACAGGTCTGATATGGCATGTTTAAGGCAAGGATCGGAAGTGGAAAAGGATCAAAGTGAAGTGGGGAGGAAGGAGTGGGCGAAAAGGAGAGAAAGAAGGATAAAAGAGGACAGTTAGATTTTAAAGCAGGCAAGTACATTTGCCCGGTGAAGCCCTGTTGCCCTATTACCACAGATTAACATACAAAAACTCTTTTTAAAATTTTTCTCTTCCCATCCCCCTGCCTTGTGAATGTCTTTGTGGGATGTGTGCATGATCTTCTACCAGGCTTCAGGCTGGAGTAGCCAGCAAGTAGAATGAGTGAGAGACAGTGGGAGGACAAAAGCTTATAGAGACAATCGTGAAGTGGTTTTTATCTCTTAGTATTAATCCTTAGGAACAGGATGGATCTGTCTGTGGTGTCTGTGTGTGTGTAGGCGTTCAGTGCAGTACTGCTCCCTTCTTTTCATTTGTGTGTTTGTGGTGAGATGTATTATCTACAGTGTGTCTCTGACCTTTGGAATTACTGCTCCACCTTCCTGTACTTGGAGAGGTGCCAGGGAGCAATAGCTCTTATTCACCCGGCCAGGAGAGGAGGGCATCTGTGAGTCCCTCAGTACGCCTTATTTGCCTATCCCTAACAAATAAGCTTTTTGTTTCAGTTGTTAGTTTTCTGTTAGGGTGCCTTTGCAGGGTTTGATCCTGCCCTCACGGCAAGTTTTCTGTATCAGGATTGCATCCAACAGCACAGAACAAAATTTTCAGTGTTGGAGGCCTGGTATGCAAAAAATACCCTGAACTCTGCTGGAATTTGGTATGTCCTGTGGGTGATTATCACTTCTGAGAGTTAGGTTACTTTCGCTTTTGGATTTTAATGCCTGCAGAGTCCTTTCTTTCCATAACAGGAAATAAACACTTACTGATTTATGTGTACTGTGTATTTTTTAGCATAGCTGCTAAGCATTCTGGTTTGGTTTTTTAAGTAGTCCTCTGTCATTACTCTAAAATTATTTAATAGGAACAAGTTAAAAGTAATCCTGAGGGGGAGAGAGATTGAGTGACTTTTATGCAAAACCATGTGAGAAACTATGCAAAACTGTTTTAACACAAACACTAGTAAAGGTGTAAACATGAGCAGGTAAGTGTGTTTTAGGATTACTCCCATTTCTAACCCTTATTTTCCAACGTTTCCTGAAGTGCTGTTAATATAAAACTTGGTTTCCAGTGTAAACTTCAGGAAATAAATTTTCTGTTGGGTATGCCTGTCTTTTCTTGCAATCCCAGTTCAATCGACCCTTCTACCACAAAGAAGCCAATTAACTGTGATGAACTCAGCCATCCAAAGGACTGACCTGCTATACAGCTGATTTATGAAGCACATTTATGTCAAGGGGAAAAAAATCTGCAAGATGTATTTGGAGGTGAATTTTCTCAATGGTTTTCATGGTTTTATACTTGGATTTTTCAGGGGCAACTCTAAATATTGGTTTGAAGAAGAACAAGCAGCAATCGTATAGTTTCGTTTATTTTGTTGCAAGCATAGCTGAAAATAGAGGACCCTGCTTGTGTGAGAGAAGCTTGCCTCCACACTACAGGATGTGATTAGAAGTAGTGTAGTGGGAACTTCAGAAAGCTTTGCTGCTTATAATGTTCTGGTTCTATTTTAACAAAAGCTCCCTGGTAGATTTGTGGTCAGTTGTATTAATAAACACAGTGGCTGAAGTAGAGAGCTTCTATAACGTGATTTTAATCTCAGAAGCCTGAACAGTTTGTTTTATGCCACCCTTATGCCAACCAGTGTTCTTAGAAAGCTAGTTCTGAATTCTTAGAATACGTAGTCATCTGCTCCTTCTCTAGCTGGAAATGTGAGGCTGTCCTGCTCCATTTTACTGTTTACTTTCCCTTAGTTGACGGAGTGTTCTTGTGCAGTAGTGAAGAGAGTTTAACTCATTTGTCATCTCCACATTCATGACTACTGTGACAGGATCATATGTGTGGCATCAGGTCCCTCCCTTTAGTTTTAGATTCTCTGTAATAAACAAAGTGGTACAACTTTGCTGTAAGGCACGTGAGTTTTACCAGGTCTAGTTAAGACAAAGAACACTCTTTGTTATGGATTAGACAGAGAGTAACTGTGATCTAGAAACATTGTAGAAGTATCTGACTGCCAAGATACATAATGTCTTCCTTGTATCCTACTAATTTAAGGCAACTCCTTTTAGCAGGGTTGGTGTATTTTACAGTAATTTGCCACTTGCAGTTTAAAGCAAAGGAATTGAAATTATCGATGTTCCTACCATTCTGTATGGGGTGTAACTTCATTGTTTGGGTACATTTTACCAACAAGAAACATGATTATTTACCTAGGTTTGTATTGCATACTGTCCTGATTCCTGGATGAAAAGGATATACTCCCCAGTGCTAGTAATGACTTTGAAAGACACTGTGTGTGATGGCAGGTAAAAAAAAAAACAACAACAAAAAATTGGGGGGATTGTGTCACCTATCACTTCTGTAGTTGTTAAAATATTTCTGTTATGTGACAACTGTTTGAAGTTGTTAGGTTGAGATGTTCAACCACTTTCTCTTGCTTTATAAAGAGTGTGAAAATTTACTAGTAGTAAATGATATTTACTAGAATTCTCAGAACTTAAAAAGACCAATGTATAAGCCATAAGCTCAGTAATAAAGCAGTAGATGCAGTGATTGTTGTAGGCACCCAAAACATAATCCCTATGCTAGGAAATGGCTGGTGGAAGACAAGCTGTGGTATTGCCCTGGAAGTGACTACTATCTGTCCAGCTGGCTGAAAAAAAGAGGGCCCAAAAAGACAGTGAGGAAATAAAAATTTAGGTCAAGCTGCCACTGTTGCCATATTTAAAAAAAAAAAAAAAAATCAAACCAAACCAAACCATCTGGAGGTTTCCCCCCCCGGCAGCATGGGCCCTGGGCCAAATCGGGGTTTCCAGACTCCCTGGTGCTATCCGATTCCCTGTTGGCCATTGGTGTCCCCCCGCCCGGAGAACTGTGGTTGTCCCGGGATTCTTGGGTCAGTCTATGCCTGAGCCGCGTCCATGAGGCAGAGAAATAAACATCTATGAACATCTGTCAAAAATATTGTTCCTTTATTCTTTCCGCAGGCCAGTCTGTCTTCAGAAGGTTGCTGGAGTAACCCACAGCAACAAAACCACCTTTTTAGAAAAGCGAACTTGACTTTTGACCAGGTTTTTGCACAGCTGTGTTAGTTATGGCACTGACAGCCATGGACAATTTGAGCTGTTCCTTTCCTTTTCCTAAAGGATGCACTCACCGGAGCATGCTTTTACCTGAGATTGCAATTTAGCCTTCCTGTAGTTCTTGCAGTCACACTGATGCCTTAGGTTTTNCGGTGCCTCATGAACTCTGCTTCATGAGCATGCAGCTCATGAGTAACAGCCTTGCCTTAGGTTTTTCCCTCTGGAATGTCTGATCTTCTAGCAGGGTATGTAAGCCCAAGGTCTGATCTCATTTCTGACTAGTATGGGTCACCCTTTGTTTTCAGAACAGTAGTATTTAGCACTAAGGTGTTATAATAAGTTATCCTTTTTCAGATATTAGGTAATCTTGATTTTCAGTTGCCGGTTGGAATTGCAGCCAACAAAACTGAAACAATGCAGGCACATCAGAAGCATGGTATGTGGTGTTACTTTAAAGGACACCACATAATTTATTATACAGTGCTGCTTTCCCAGCCAAGAAAGACTGGAAGTTTTTCAAAACTAAGTTTTCTCCAGTAATGCTGTCTCTTATTATGTGGTATCAGTTATATTTACTTTTTTTTGGAAGTCCACAGCATTGCAATGCTAACATTGCATTAAAGCCGTGTCAAGATCTTCTGAAGTTTTTAATAAATGTAGAACAGAAAAAGAAGTCCTTAAATAATAAAGTGTGATATTTTATCAGATGGAAGAAGATAGAAAGTGAACGTAGGGTGAAAAATTTGTGTATCCTCGGAGTTAAGTATGTTGTTATATTACGAAGTTATTGAATAGCTTAATACAAATAAATGTGGATGTAATGAACATGAACTAGCGCAGAGGGGCAACCCCACTGGTGTAACTAAGGGAGTGTGATTGACGGTCTTACTTATCAAGTCTGTCTTACTGATTTAATAGTATGTTTGCAGAGATAGTTGCAAAATTCCAAGAATTAGGCAATTTGTTTCCCGGTGGCATTTCCTGTGGGTATGTTGCATATATTGTATTTTATTGTGCACATTATACACTCAATCTCTTCAACATGTTTTCTTTATTGAATACATAGTGAAGACAATCAATAATAGAACAAACAACCATACTGACCTCTTAGAAATAAATTATGTGGGTGTGTTGTAGCTTGTTCAGCTGTACTCTGAAAATGCTTAAAATTCTGATGAATGGGTGACTCTAGTTTTCCTGTCACAGTGATCTATTATATAACATCCCCCATGTTTTTGGAATAGTCATATTGTTATCATGTTATCTTTTTTACCTAGCAGAAGAGAAGTCTGTTGGCTCATATGGAATTTCAGAATCAGAATTTACTGGCACAAAAATATAAGTTTTATTTTGCCAGAGTATAGTTGGTTTTACTTTTGTATGTCCTGGAATTTTAAAAGCATAATTCAATTTGAGCAAAAGTCACATTTTCATTAGAAGAAAAAAAAAAATCATCCGTGGCCTATAAGGCACTCTATAAACTAATTTTTTGGTATGTAAATAGTACATTATTTTGGTAGCATACCACAGATTTTTTGACTTGTCTCTCTAATGGGGTGATAAAACAGGGAATTTTTAAGGATTAGCAAAAAATATTTTTCAGAATAACTGCCTATTGTTTCAGATTTTTAAGAAATGAATTTTAAAGAACTTTATTCTTAACAGTAAAAGAAATCTGTTTTGCCATGGGCAATGATTGTTAGGAATTCCCTTCCAGTAAATCTTTGTTTTTGTTGCTGCTTTTCAGTGTGGGTTTTTTTTTTCCATTGAAAACTCCTTTTATCAGCTGCAACTGGCAGGAGCAATTTTTCTATAAGTTTCAGGGCTGAAAATGCAAATCACTAATGAATTTGATTCTTGTTTAATATTTAGCATCCTTCTGTTTCTAACGTAGTTTTTAAAATGCTGGTGAATCTTTATGGTACTATATTTACTTTCTAAAAATCGTTTACTCAGTTTTGTTTATAGTTCTCTTAACTGAAGTTTTTCTGCTGTGGTACAAGAATTCCACAACTTAATTGCATTCCTCAGGAAATGAGAGTCTTATACTTGGAATACTGTCAAATACAAAAGAATTAAATCATGACTTTCATCAACTTCTTTTACCTCACACAAATCCTAGAATTTCAAAGCCTTGAGTATTTTGTATTTTTGTTGTACAGCTCTATTTGACCATGGAGGAATGGGTTTTCTTTGGCTGGGTTTTTTTAGCTAGCACTGGCATTGAGACTGTTTGGTTAAAGGTTATAAAAGGTTTGCTGGGAGCCAGTTGCACTAGCTGGAAAGAACTGAAGGAAAAAGATTTGTAGGTGTGCAATTCATATCCCAACTGTAAATCATGGAATACTGCATATATGTCTTAATGGATTATACACCTAGATTTTATGTGCTTCTCATGGGTTTCCAAAGTGGTTACATATCATTAAATACTGTGCTTTATGTGCAGTATAAATGACTTTCTGTGGTTTTTTTCCAACTAATTCTTTACTCCAGTCATTATTTCAAAATACAAATGTGTAAATAGAGGATAGCACCTGCTCACTTTTTTTTTTTGTTTTAGTTTAACCAGTCTGATATAAAACTTGGAAATACCTCCTTATATCTGCCTTGAATTATTTTGTCCTCCTGCCCTTTGGTCTTCATGTTAGAAATTCAGGTGTAGCCTTTTTGGGAAGGATTTTGAAACAGCTAAGTTTTGTACGATTGTAATTTTAGAAGTTCAAAGAAGGAATTCAGAAGGGAGTTGGGTTGTTTTTCAAGACTCAGCCATTTAAAATGTTTGCATCAGCGAAATTATTAGACAGCTTTTTGTTCAAAGTTGTGTATTGCAAAGAAACTGCCTGATGTAATATTAGGTGAGGTTGAGCACTGTGCTTGTACCAGAAGATACAAAAGCAATTGTAAATATGGGCTTATTTATTCTTCTGCTGCTTTAGTTTTGTTTGTAAGATGGACCGCACAGTACAAACTACCAAAAATATTGATGACTTCTGCAACTGCATGGTCACCTACTACCAGTAGGTACCTACTGTCTCTTTCTTTAGATCAGGGTTTGTTCCTGTGAGTCATGATTTTTTTTTTTTTCCCTATAGTTTTAAACTCGCTCTGTTCCTGCCAGGCACTTCTGAAGTAGATGACTGTGAGAAACAAAGCCTTGTGTGATCTGGGAGGTGTGGGTTGTGCTACAGTCTGCCTTGCTTACATTGCCTAGTTTCAATTTGTGAAGGTGATAATTGGGTAGAGGTGTTGCTAAGTATCATGTGTCCTTCTTCTACATGCAGAAGTTTTTTCATGTTTAATTCTCTTCTGATATCATGTGTATAATGAAGTAGTTCTTCAGGGGAGAGACATTTTGATTCAGAAGACCTGAAGCCATCTGGCCAGACTGGGGCTTTGCTTTCTCAGTTAAAAGAGAAAAATACTAGTGGGAGTGGCATGGGCTCCAATTTTTTTAACCATGGTAACCGTGTGTGGGCAGTGCTGGCAAAACAGTGAGGACAAGTATTTCTGTTTTGCTGAGGTAAACTTGCTGAGGCAAGACCTGTGTTTCGGAGACTGACCTCGTGTTTAGTTCCCTAGAGGCAAAAATTTTGCTACCCTACTCAGCAGTGTTGAACAAACCTGAAAACTTGAGGCTGTAAAACCAGCTTGGAACTAAGTTGTTAAAATGCAAGTGGTTTGAACTGTGCCTGTCTGTTCGTTTGTTTGTTTGTATATGAGCTGTTATTCTGCAGCGTGAAGTTTCATGGTTGCTGTCTAGTCATTTTCAACATTTTTCCTTTTCTTTTAGAGCTCTTTTTAACTAACATGCATTTGTATGAGATTTCTGATTATGCTGGATGTAATGTCATGCTGTGAAAACAGGCTAGCATAAGATTTCAAAAGACTCAACTGATAGAGAGGTCCACCTTGAATTTCATCAGTGGTGAAGAAATTTGGAGAGTTCACAAAGGTACTGAATGCCTCTTTTGGGTTGTATTCCTTGGTCTAAGTCTAGCTGAAGGATGTATCTTGTTAAGTTAAATGGATGCTGCTGAAAAATGAATCATCTCCAAGGAAATATTTGGGTTTTCCTCTTTTCCTACAAAAAAGCATATTTGGTCTGTATCATCTGTGCACAGCTTCTAAGAAACAATAGAAATTAATGTAAAGATTGATATATTCAAAGACTCATTGCTGACTGTTGCAGGAAAAAAATGCTCAGCTCATGTACTTTAAACTACAAAATGCAGTTCACTGATTTATTAATACAATGTAAACAACAATCAGGAAACTGTATATTTGGGATTGATATCAGGAATAGAACAGATAAACCAGAGTGTCAGACCACTAGAAAAATTAATAAACATCTACAAATATCCAAACACTTTTCATAACTTACCATGAAAAGTTCTAATCCCCTTCCTCCCCCACGCAGTTATTGGCACACAGGCTCCATGAGCAGTGTGGGTTACAAGCGGCGCTTGTTCTTCCAGGAATGCGAGTTCACCTAATGGCACAGACCTCTTCCTGCCAGTATGGATGTTCCAGCTTTATACCGGGGCCGCACAATCTGCTAATACAGGCTGGCAGTAAAGTGGGCATCCCTATCCCAAGTCACACAGCCCGCCTGAGCCATGGCCTCTCCCACGTGCTGCCCTCCGAACTGCCACTGTGCTGACTGGAGTGTGGCTGCCGCATGTCACTCAATGGGGACGCTGCTTCCCGGGGCACTGGGGAGGATGTGGGGTGATTTCTCCATCCTCTGGCCAGGCTTTGGCGATTCTCTGTTGCCACTTTGAGGTTCTTCCTCAAAGCCATTATAAACAAAGCTCAAATGTTTGCCCTTCTTTTCAAGATGATCCTTTGTTTTAAGCTCTCATCTTGTGGTTATTTTATAATCAAGATTTCCAATAATGTAAAATCTTGGGCATGGTTCTGGCTCTGTTAAAATGGTTTCGTCTGATTTGCTCTTCTAAAAATGCTTTTACAACAAACTGATTTGAGAACGTCTTAATCACACTGCTTTTGTGTCCTTCTTTCAATGCTGTAGTTTAGTAATGAATTACTGAAGTAATCTAATGGGGTTTCTCTTCCCCTTTGCCTTAATATGCAGAGTGTTCCGACATGCTGAGTTAAATTGAGATTGCTCTGTTTTGAAAGTCTTTTGGACTGTTATTTATATGGTAATTGCTTATATATGTAGGTGGACTTTTTCAAAGCACCAGCTTTCTTAGTGATTTTAGACTTTGAAATCACTGAAGGTGGAATTTGGTCTCCTAAACTATCTAGGCCCATATCTTTAAATGTTTTGACATTTATTAAAATCCATCTTTATATGTGACATAGATTCTTCCTGTATCTCTTAGGCAACATCATGTGTTTTTTGAGTAAAAGTCACTTGACATCTAGTTTGGACTTATTTTTTTCCAGGCTGATCAAGTTCCATTCCAGGTAGACTTAGTTTTAACTCTGTTAGGGATTTTCTTCTTTCAGCCTGCATTGAAGTAATTCTGTATAAAAATTAGTATCAAGCTAGGCAACATTTTACATAAAAAATAGATTTTATAACAATTGAATTTAAATTATTTCAGATCTTGTTGGTAGATGACCTTGCTGAAAGCTGTTCCTGATTTTAACATTTGAAATTTTTACCAACCCTGTTTTCTGGAAAAGTTTTACAGAAATTCATCACCCTCCGTAGGTCCATTGTGAGGTTTGCGTTTTCATCACCTGCTTCTGAAAAAAAAAATTGTTGCAGGGGATTGATTGATTTTGCCCAGAATTACCAAGCAAGTAGTTTTCTGTCAAACTAACTTACTCTATTTAGGTCATGATTCCCTTAGAGAGAAGAGCATTGTGTGACTAAATCTTCATAATGTTCAAGCTAAAGGAGGAAGCAAATGGGCATAGTTACACTTGAACTCTCTCATGTTTGCAGAATGGTGAATATATTATTAACGTGGTTGCTATGAAATGCTGTAACTGAGAGTCAAATATTGGGCATAATAAAATCAGTGTACCTTTGCTTCTTCACAGGAACTCGATTTCCTGTGTTAAGCTTGCTGTCACCACTGTGCTTGTAAACCACTGCCCCCTTAAGTGTTAGATGCAGGTTCAGGTTCATCACCTTCTTAGGTGTAATTGTTGGATTAATTGAATAAAGCATGTTTTGCTTTATCACGTATAATTTATGGAGAGTTTTGGAGAAAGCATCTCAGCTGGTCAACCAGAGATTCAAGCAATGTGGTTGTTTTGTCTCAACTTCACTCCTCTTCTGAAATCTCACAAAGCTGGGAATTTCAGCATATAACTTCATGAGTCTTATGAGGAGTGACTGAGGGAGCTGGGGGTGTTCACCCTGGAGAAAACAAGGCTCAAGTGGGACCTCATCGCTCTCCACAACTGCCTGAAATGAGGGTGTGGCCAGCTCAGCCTCTTCTCCCAGGCAACCAGCGACA
>VYZQ01029524.1:13287-29677 GCA_013400655.1 Mystacornis crossleyi
GACTCTCATCTCTTCCACCAGGTTATTTCCATCCCAAACGACCTTAACTCAATCCTCCTTTTCATGGAAATTGTTCAGACACTTTCATTGTTTTTTTTTTTTCCTCTTCTTTGCCTTTTTTAGTTCTGGCCATATTCTTTTGGTACAGGGTCTGCTAGAACCATATACAGTCTTCAGATCCATTGCTCTGTGGATTTATTTGGTGATTTAGTTGTTTGCATTTAATCTGTTTATGCATCGTTCTTTGCTTGCTTCTCCAAATGTTTTAGTTACTTTTACGATTCATAATGAGCACTTCTGAGAGCTGCTCTTTGATAAACCTGTTTAACTCAAAATCTCTATCCTCTGAAGTAACATACAGTGAAGAAGGGGGCAAAAGTGTCATCCAGTTCTGGTTACTGAATGCCTCTTTCTGAGATTTGGAAAAGTATTTAACATACCTCAAACACTGCAAATGTTCTATCAATACTTTCCCTTTCTTGAGAACTTTGTACTTCACTCTAATGTGCTGCCTTGGATGAAGATTTTATTTTCCCATGCCTTAAATCCCATTATTTGAGATGTTAAATCAGTTTTCCACCCACCATATGCATTATTTTTATGCTTCATTCATCTTCCTGTGAAGCACTGGTTGCTCAGTGTTTGTGTCTTTTGGCAACACTTCATTTGACCGTTGTGTCTGCAGGTGTGAGAAGTGTAGTATTATCACCCGTGTAGTTGTAATGGTTAACCAGGTAATGATCTAGCAGGCCACTGTTTGACTAAAAGAATGCAACCAAAAATATAGAGAAATACATGTATGTACATTTGAACAGGGGCTTAGTCAGGGTAGAATTACTTTACAGCTTGCAAAATAAATGTTAAAAGCTGAGCTCATTTAGAAA
Source organism: Mystacornis crossleyi (assembly GCA_013400655.1). Taxonomy (NCBI): domain Eukaryota; kingdom Metazoa; phylum Chordata; class Aves; order Passeriformes; family Timaliidae; genus Mystacornis; species Mystacornis crossleyi. Next base: position 14,172 of record VYZQ01029524.1, read on the forward strand.
GATAAAAGCTTACAGAACTGCTTTGTTCTGACCCTGATAACTTTATCATATCTTCTTCACATTCATTCTTCTAATGTCCGTTTTTTGTCTTGCAGTTCTAGAGGAATAAAGCCAAAGGCCTTGTGGTCTGCTCTTTTACTGGCTCGTGTGCATGAACACAAAAGCCTCTTACCAATTTGAATGATTTCCAATAAGGAGAATGTTGGGGCAGTCCTAACTCTTAAAAGTTCTAGAACCAAAGTCATGGAGGATAAACAATCTCTTTAATATAGTAGTAAAAGACATTGCTGAAAAGCATGTGGGTGAGAACTTTTCGATTTTAAGATCAGACTAGGATGGAATGGCAAGAAAAAGCAATACATGCAGTTTCTTTTTAAAATATTTTTAAAGTTTGTTTTATTTCTTAATTTAGAGTCTTAAACTTCTGCAGAGAAATTTGTATTAGATTTCTGTGATGTTAATTTTAATTTCAGTTCTGTTTGAATTTGTTTTACATAGACAGTACAGTAACTCAGACATTCTTTTTGGGACTCCCAGTTAAAGCAGTTTAGATGGTTGGGCACGTTTGATGTCAGTAATTTGAATTCATTCAGCTGGCTTTAGGTGTAGTGAGTATTATTCCTAAACAACTTCACACCTCCTGCCAGTAAGGGTAGAGGCACTGAAGTTTGCTTTCTATAGGCAATAATAGTACATTAGAGTTTTTATTAAAGAAGTTCTTTGTTCATTGTAGAGTAAAATGCAGTATATTTTGGATGTACACAGTACACTTTACAAAATTAATTGTAATACTGTAAAAACAAAAGTATAAAAATAAAGATAAACTACTGTTGTGTCTTATGAAGTTCCAGATCTGGTGAGTTTTTGTTTTGTTTTGTTTTGTTTTTTTTTTTTTTTTTTTTTTAAACGTTGCCTCTACTGAATTTAAGCAGTGCCAGGAGTTTTGTCTTCTTTACTTGTGTTAAGTTGTTGATTTGCCATAAGTGTTTGCTTTAGTTTATATGCTTAAGCATTCAAAAAAAATCTGAGACAGTTCTGGGAATAAATGTATTTGCAGTATTACTAATAATAGCACAATCAACACCATTCCCTCATAAACTCACCACTTTGAATAGATTTGGACAATAACTTAAGAAGTTTGAGTTGAAAACTATATATCATAATGGTCTTGTTTTCTTTCCTGTCTGCTGGTAGTCACAAGCTACTGGTTGTGATCTCCAGTGAAGACATTTAAACTCCTTCTGAGTTTTGTAGATTGTGTTCATATCGACAGCCACTTTGATCTGCCTGTGATTTAGCTGTTCCTGGAGGGATAAAATATCATGTTTGTGAAGTTTTATTTTTACTGGTAAAAGCTGGAAGGAAATACGCTGGTTATTTTTTTCTTTTATTTTTAATTTTGGGCAAGTTTTCTGGTCTTCAGACTCAGATTGGTTTTAGTGTTCTAGGAAGATATTCATGGACTATGCTGCTCTGTGGAAGATATCTGAGTAATCACCGGTGAGTTAGACTGTCTTGAAGAGGAATCAGAACAGTGCTGGTATGAAATAGAAAATGGAGTGCTGTAATTTGCTGTCACGTGTATATCAAAATGCAGATTTTGTGTAGACCAAGAGCATGATGAAGTCCTATGACCTCTTGCCCTGTATGTGTGTCCCTAAATGATAAGGGCATACCAGAGTTCCAGACCAAATTACAAAGTAATTACAAAAAGTAAGTCCTGTGAGCTGTACACATTGAGTTTGAGGAGGATACATTAATCTTTACAGTTTCTTGGCCTTTCCAAACTACTTCAGTCATTTGGTAGTTTTTTTTAGATAGTGCATGTCTAAAACTCCTGGTAAGAAAATAATAAATAATTCTTCAAATAATTTAATCAAGAAAAATGTTAAAATACTATTTTCCTTGCTGATAGAATGGGTAATTCTCCCTCTGTAGAAAATAGGCCAAAAGTTGTGTGAAAAATTAAAATGGAATAAATTCATTGTATTAATAGTGGTTCGGGTAGCTGGTAGGAAAATCTTAGGGAATCAACATCTCTGGCTTGTGTATTTGGGAATTTGCCATGGCAGGATAGTACTGGGGTCACGTAACCTCCGTCAAGAGGGTTCAGCCAAGGAATCTAGCCAAAGCAAACTGGAGAGGATTTGTGCAGAAATTTGGATGAGAAATACTGTGGATGGTGTAACTGACTTTAAGAATCTCTTAATTCTGAAAGACAGTGTGAGATCACAATGCTTTCTTTCTGACTGAAGTGTACTACATTGCTGATTAGAATGTTTTTTACCTCATCCATTTCCCCCAAAGAGGATAACCACCAACTTAGCTCTATCATGCTATAAGGATAATAATTTAGAGCAGAGTCTAGAATCAGGAGTATTTTCTCCATTGCTTCATGACTTTTTGATTGGATTCTTATCTGAGTCCTGTATGGGTTACCTGTCAGTCTGTGTGATCCCTCTCATATTTGCAGTCCGCAGGCATTGATTTGGTTAACTTCTTAGTGAACTTTACAGTTCATTGACCATTGCAGTGGAGTTAGGGGAACTTTATAGCTCACTGAGCTTAGGGCACTGAAAAAGTATGATTTACAATCAGTATATAAGTTATTGGAACACTATTTTCCTAAGTCGGTGCAAGATTAGTCATGTTTCAAAGTCAACATTGGAAACCCATGCGAAGGCAAAGAATATATAGTTCTTTGTTCAGCTGGATTTTCTTAAAAGCACATAAGACCAGAAAACTTCTAAGAACAACTAAAAAAATTATATTAAAGCCTGGAAATAAATTTTGAAGAGCTTTGAGAAACTTTCACCAGCTGCTTTTGTAGTGCAGTCTTATGTATAGAAACTGGAGTTCATTTATTAGTTACAAGTTTTTTGTTCTAATACTTCTGAAAATCAGCATTCGACTTACTGAAAATACACGAAGGACTCATGGAAGTCTCAAAAGGCACTTTACACTGCCACTTCATTAGTTTTAAGCAAACTGTGAGGCCTTAGGAGGCTTTTAGCCTGTCAGAATTGGGCAGTGAAAGCTGCTAAAGCAGAATGAATGTAAGCTACTGAGTTGTTTGCTTTGGCTGTTAAAGAAAGGCTGTATTTCTTGTTTGTTATAGCTTTTAATGACTGGGGGAGAGGTTTTGCATGTTTGGTTGTGGTTTTTGGAAGATACTGTTGCTCGGTGGCCAAGTTTCAGTAAGCTGGACTGGAAGTTGTTATATGTTGGTGCAAAACAGTAAGGAGCAAAGAGCAGCTGGAAATGACATGAGTCCACCACATGCAAATAATTTGACAATCTGTATACAGAGAATGCAGAAACAATTTTAAAAATGTAGACTGCTCCTGCTGGCAATAAATTCCCCTGTGTACATCTAGAAGCAGCTTGAGGCAACTCAGTGATACGCTTTTTATCAGTGGCTTTATGTTTGTTTGCCAAAAGAGAAGAGTTGAAATGTGTATTGAGAGACTTCAAGTAATTACTTCTGTGCTTAAGGTGATTTTTTTCATGCCATCACTTAAATACGTAAAATATTACATGTGTAATAATATCACTTAGACTGTTGTAGTCTAAAGAGTTAGTATGCTAGTGACATTCATGCTTTTGAGAGTTTTTTTATCCCTGCTTATTTATAAATGCAGCATATGCAAGGATTGAAATTTCCTTCTCCCGTTTTCTTGTTCCAGTCAATGACAAGCTGTTCTTGTAACAGCCATGCAATGTCTGAAATGAAATTTACTTCCTTTTAAAGAAATCCAAAGCCATTTGGGTACATTTAGACTATGATAATGTCTAGCGAGGAACAAATATCATAATTACAGTGTTTAAAAAACCCCCTACACCTTAGACCAACCTTTCTTATATCTCCTTAAAAAAAATTGCAGTCTTATCTGTAGAAAGATTTTATTTCCTCTAAAGCAGGTATCTGTGTTGAAATCTTAATTTGTTCAGGTTTTACCCAAACCAGATGCATTTTACACTGCGATCCTAACCTATCCTATTACTAATTAATTATCCCAGAAGGAAAATTCTGCTTTCAGCTTTGACATTGTCTTTCAGCCTTCAGGAGCTGATAAATGGATGGCAGTGCCAATTTTTTTTTTTCCTCTTCACTATCAGTAGCGTGAAATAATATAGGAGTGAAGAGGTGCTCCCCCGTGGGGGAGGTGGGCATGAGTGGATGCGTGGGGCACGGGGTTTCTCTGTCCCTGTTCCCTGGTCAGGTGTACCCCAAATCCTGTCCCCTATTGGTCAGTTTGAATGTAGCCCGCGGGAATCCTGTACTTAAGGGAGTGTTCACGGGACCCCGGGGGGGTTGTTCCAGACCTGTTCTGGGGGCAGTCGCTGTCGGAGTCCCTGCTGGGCTCCGGCCGTGTGCGGCCAGGGGGAATAAAATCTGGAAACATCTATCAAATATCGTCTCCTTGATTCTTCCACGGGCCAAGGTTGTCTCCCAGGGAAAGGTTGCAGCCACCCCACTGCAACATAGGAGGATAAACTCTTAAAAAACCTACTGTAGCAGAAGCAAGTAGTCTGTATGCATCACTCATCTGAAGTAGAACTGAATTTAGAGGAGAAAATGCTCTTTCTCTGTTACTATTTTTTAACTTTTACATTGGAAAAAATTGGAAAAAATCACCTATGCTTTTATGTCCTTGGAAAAAAGAAAGGCAAGTGCATTGTTGAGTACCGTCTGCATTGGCCATTCACCTGCTGAAAGAAAGGCAGCAGAACTCTGGCTCTGCCTTCCCTTCCTTTCTGCCAAGGGCAGTGATCTCACGGATCTGTGAATAAGTCTGATTGAGTCATTCTTTGGTCCACAGCCCTGAAATGTTTTTAGGTGTTGTGTCCTACATGGTTCTGAAGATCACTTGTTCACTGGATCTAGGCAAATAGTAGAGGTTTTCCATCTTGGGTGCTGTTACTCCATCTTCCTACTTTGTCTCCACTGTATGCAAGCAGGATTCCAGCAGGACTAGGCTGTATTTTTTGTTAGTGTTCCCTGACGGAGGGGATGCTGGTCCAGGGCTGTGCCAGCCTCTTCCTGCTCCTGCCAGTGTCCTCTTCGACAGTCGCTGTGTTTGTTCAGGGAGCTGCTGGTGTGCACGCATTGCCCAGTTTCTGTGCCACAGTCGCTAATGACGCTTTGCTCAGCATGCCTGAAGGAAAGGCTAAGTTCCCTCCTTCCTCTATGCACGCTAGGATTTGTTTTCCTCTTCAAAAAATACTTGTGTATAAATCCAGTGTGCATATAGTTATATATAAATAATGTTCTTGGAATTTCGCTACAATGTCCAGACTTGTAACTTACCTTGCCTCCTTGCAGCAATTTTTCTTGTTTTCAATAAAAAACAAATTGTGGGATAACAAATGAGTCTTCCCTGATGGGAGTTGCTGAGGTTGTTTGCATGGATTCTGTCACACTGGAAAAGATGCAATATGAAATGGAAATGCTAGTGCATACCTCTGAGTTGTTGACAAATGACTGATGTCATTTCACGTCAGCAGACTGACTCATGAGCATAGTATACTTTATTAATTTATAAAGTATATTTATAAATTACGTATACTTTATATATAAAATTTTCTTAATAACATATGCATACAGTTTAATCTGTTCATACTTGGTTCAAGAATTTTTATGTTGTGAAAGGGGTTTGTTTTAATAAACATCGCTTTAAACCTTTATAAACCTCTAAAGCAAACCTTAAATTAAGCCTAAGTAATTTTTTCTTCTTTTTTAAGAGCTTTGTTTAACCTCTGAAATGGGCTTTTGCCCATTTGCTAGTGTAAAATATCAAGAACTGGTTTAATGATTTAGATATGGCTGATGTATGGGTGGGAAGGAAGGGCGTGGGCAAGATTGTTTTCAGCTGTTTGACAAAAGCAGAGTTAGGGAAACTTAGTAACAAATGGCAATACACATGCTTTCAAATAATCTACTGATAAACCACTAGTTTGGTTACTGGCATAGTTTACTAAAGGATCATAGCTTTTTTCTTTGGAATTACAACAGAGATTTGTAATGCCAGTTATGCTTGCAGATACTTGCCTAACACTTTGTTGTTCCAAACTTGTAGTAGAAAATGCTGATATTTACAGTCTACTTGTGAGCAAAAAAGTTAGTGGTATTTTTTCCCTCCTTTATTTTTATGGTGTTGGTTGTTGCTCTGTTTCCTTTAATTTCAGCGGAAGTAGCTAACTTAGTTCTGAGATCTGAAACTTTGTTATTAGAAACAAAGTATTTTCTAGTGTCAGGGTTTGGTTTGGGTTTTTTTTTTTACCTAGTGTTGTGTTTCTTAAGCACTTTTACTTCTTTGTGGTGAGAACACTGATTTATGACAACACTCAGCGTACATTTAGCACTGGAAACATTCACTACTCTGCGAAGAAGGGCCCGCAGGAAAACTTAAAGAGTGACAAAGTGAAGTGGCTGCTCTAAGTTGTGATTTCATCACTGATAATTAGTAAAGGAAGAAAACCTGGGTATGATAGTTGTAAAGATGGTCATGAGCCACCAGTGTGTCGAATCTTAACTATCTGATTTTTTTCTGGAGGTTTTATCAGAAGATCAATGCAGATTAGAAATTTTTAATGATTTTATGCATGGCAATGGCATAACATGAAACTCCTGTGGTGGGTTCTTTCCCATTCATGTTCAAGGAAGGTGACTTGAGACTGGAAAAATGTAGAAAAGGATTTGGATGGTCAGGAAAACTGCAGCAAGAGGAAACTAGAAGCAGCCAGCTTGATTACTAGTCTTTCAGAAGAAAGACTGGGAGAAAATAATGTTCTTATGAATATCACAGGCAGAAAGTGGGGGCGGAATTGTTAAAAGGACAGTCTTTGTCCTTAGCCTTACATATCTGTGTTGGTGGTTGTACAGCAAATGAGCTGTAGAATCAAGAAAAAAGCCTCCTGCATGTAAGGCATTGGAAGAAGCTGTAGGAGAATTTTTTTATTCACAAATGCTTCCCGCAGAAGATTTCAGATGATGTAACAGCCCTTGACAGAATATGTCTTAAGCTTCCTGGCATTTTAAATCTTGAGATGCTTGATTTAAAAGTGTAAACTAACCTTTTAACCAAGTTTTATAACCTTTTAACCTTTTCCACTTGTTACAAGAGCATGGTATAAAATAGGTATTTCTATTCTCAGTCAAGGGTTAAAATTAGCTTTCTGTGAAATCAAATCCTGCTGTGTACAGAAAACAGTGACTGACAGTTTATAGCACAACAGTTGTCTCGCATCTTGCACAGAGTATATAACTCTGGAATAATAGTCTCGAATAACACCTTCAGTATATTTGCAGGTGTGCTGGCACAGGGCTCAGCACAAGCCACATTAGAAGCTTTTTGTGTTAGAGTTGATTTTCTGCTATCTGCTAATCTGGCATAAACAAACTTCAGAGATGAGACTTTCATTAAGCAAGCCTAGGAAACACATGGGGGATTGTGGTATTGTCATCTCTGCAGAGAAAAAACTGCTGGTTGAAATGATTCATAATTTCTGCATAATCAAGGCTGTTTTTTTCAGAAGTAAAATGCATTTATAATTGTATATTTGCTGGTGAATCTCTTTAGAAGTTCTTCCCAAAAGAACGAATTTCCTATTAAATGTTTTGATGAGGGAGAGGGGAGAGTATATGTCAGTCACAAAGATTCCCCAATTTTGGAATAAGTCCAAATGAAAATTTTAGAGCTTCTTGTGAAGTCTTGGCTTTTTTTCCTTCTCTTTTTTTTTTTTTTCCTAAGTAAAAAGAGGCTGCATTGGGAGTGAGTTAGATAAAAATGTGAGACTTGTTTTTCTAATGCAGAAAAGAAATTGTAATTCCGAGAATGCCAGGCAATTTTTTGATTAAAACCACAGTTTTCTCATTAGATGTAACCTCTTCTTTCTAGGCATGACTAAAGTATTTGACATTGAGATACTGTGTCATGAGAATGGGTTTGGTAAGACTCAGAGTCCTGACAGGATGATTTTTAGTGCTGTCTGAAAAGTCATAAAATTGTCTAAATCACCAGTGGATCACTTTACCTGTGTAGTAATGAACTTGCTGGGAGTACATTTAAAATGTCAGTTACTGAGTCCGAATGTTTAGTATGTTAAAAGTATGTTATTAAATCAGTGAGTTTTGCAGTGCATTAGTAACTTAAAAATTGAAGTAACTCAAAATTGCACATTTGGAATTCATGATACCAGCAGAAGTTTAGCCACTGAGTAATGACAGTGGTAGTACAAAGTTAGCAGGTTCAGCATTCTGAACAACCAGGGTCAGCACCTTCTCTGGTGGAAAACTTAAAAGTTAACTGTTCATCTCATAGTAAGGATTTTAAAATGTATATGTTGGATAAACAAATCAAGCCAAAAAGTTCTTAAAAAAAACCCCCAAAAATCTTTTGCACTTTCTGCTGCAACAGTTTAAGGTGTTTTCCCCAAATCTTTCGAGTTCTAGACCTGAAGGTTTCAGCTTGATTCTGTTTTTCACAAAAACTGACCTGTATTTGCAGCAGCATGTGTATCAAAACATTATTTGTCACTAATTTGAGCAGGTTCACAGCTTGTACAATGAAGACTTTTCTCCTTCTGACAAGGGTAATTTAACCCCAGCTGTTTTCACTAAAGCATTATTTTAGTTTATCACCAGGAAGAAAGCAGATTGAGTTGTGGTGGTGTTGTTGTTGTTTTTTTTTTAATATAACAACAGTGTTATAACACTGCAGTTACTGGGCTTCTTAAATCTAAGATCTATTAAGTCTTGCTCAGACTTTGCTTCTACCCGTCAGGCTAGATAACAGAAGGGAAATAATGCTGTCCATCAGCTCTTCACAGGACTCCTCATTATCTACCTGCAGTGTTCTCATTTGGGCATAAATTAACGAGCTGTTGTCGCCTTTTCAGGATCAGACCTCAGAGTCTGTAGTTCATTACATTTTGTTTTAATTATTGATGGGGATGACATAGTGAATTAACACTTTCCTGTCCCTTTCCTGCTTTCTGTGCAACCTGTGCTGTGTCTGTGATAACCCATTGTTACCACACTGAGGGCACACGAGCCATCAAGCAAGGAGGAATGTGCAAGGTAAGATACACCTAAAAGCAAAAGCACAACTGAATTCCTTCAGAAAGAGTACTCAGCCCAAAATCATTCTTACAGAAAAATATCATGGAAGTACTTAGCCTGTAAGATGGAGCTTTGACCTCATCAAAGGTAGTTTGAAAGGAAAATGAATAAGGAAGTAGAAATGATTCTACGCCAGAAGCAGAAATGGTAGGCCAGGCTTAGTAGGCTATACTGAAGAGCGTTGAACGATTTTGTGCTTTTCAGAAGACTGTCTGTGAAGTGTCCCCCTCAAAAAAACACCAAATGGAAGAAATTAAACCAGAAGGAGACTTTGTTTTGTCTCTTCAAGACACACATTGCCATGCACTTGTTAAAGAGCAACAGCACTGATGCTTACCTGTGGTTTCAGGCTGCCCTACAAGTGCCATTGGTGCCTGCTGCCTTATTCCCACTTGTATCCCCCAGCAAGAATTAGGGCAAGCATTAGGTCTTTTCTGCCTGCCCAGTCACAGGCACTGTGTTGTTTGTAAGTAGAGGTTTTGTGTGTGAATTTTATTTCCCCCTCCCAAGTCGTTTTGGAGTCTGTGTATCTGATGTGTCTCATCTTGTTAGATTAAAATCCTGTTGTAAACTATGATTTGCTAAAACAAGTTAAAAAAAGAAGTGCATGTGTTATCCATCCAACCCCTCCCTGACCGACAAGCAGCATACTGAATATCTGTTTTGGTTTTGTTTTCCCCAGAGAAGGCAAGATTCTTTGATTTTGAAGGAAAGAAAAATTAGAAGGTTGAGAAACATTGTCTTAAACTTAAAGAAGAGCCATGGGAACGCTTACATAGGCTAGAGATCTTAGTACAAAAATTACAGATCTGTAGTTCTAGTGGTTCCTGCTATGTGTTTTTTAGTTTGTTTGGGTTTTTTTTAAGGATGGATAAAATATGTACCATGCTCATTTTGCTTTCAGTTCAAGGAAGTATTTTTATTATTTTTTCCTTTATTTTCCTTTATCTAGGAATAGCCATCCGATTTTTGGTTATTTGTTACAACTCAAATAGAAAAATCCTGGAATAAACATTCTTGGCACCTTACTTTTTGATAATGTTTTCATTGATTTCTGTTCTGTTTAGAAGTCTGAAATACTTCTTAGCCATTCTTTCAGAGGCTGTACCTTCTGTGTAACAGCCACATAATTACCTCATTGTTTAGGGTTGTGCTCAGTAATGTAAGTCAGCTTTCATGGTACAAAACAGATTTGTGTTGATCAACTGTTACAATTATGTTGTGCTGCCTTCAAGAACCATTGCGGAAGAAGGACATGAATAATATAGATAAGGGAGATTAACCCTGTGGGAGGTGGGCAGACAGAAAGGGGAGTGATTAGATGAGTCATACTCTGCTTTCCATGCCACTGTCAATTAGCATCAGGTTGCTTTCTCGTGTCTTTGCCCTCATGCCTTTGATATACCCAAAGATCAAATAACTTTTGTTCGTTTCAATGTTCATAGTAAATTTTCTTACAGAACAGTGAGACTGTTCATGTGTAAAATGAATTTACAGTGAGCAAATGTAGCATTTCAGTCTGTCAGGTGTGAAAAATAATCATCCTCAAAGTGCAGGCAAGTGAGCTACTTCACAGAAATCGGTTTATGTGCTACTTACATCAGATGGGAAATGTGAGGTAACTCCTCTTCGAGCAGGTCATTGAGGCAGATAATGCGTAGTATCAACAGTGTCCTCTCGAGGACAGCTTGAGGGGAAAAAAACAAATAATAGCTATTAAAAGAGAGAATGGAGTGGAAACCAAACCTGGACATTGCATTCAGCTTTGTTTCTTCGCAGTAGTGCTGTCTGTGGGCTGGAAAAGGTTCTAGACCATTAGATTACACCCTGCTGGTTTTGAGAACATCATGTGGAATTCCCCAATGGAGGTGGAAGGTGTTGACTTGCAAAGTTGACAGCTTTAAGAAAGAAGATCTCTGTGGCTGAAACAAGAGATTCGTACTAGAAGATATTGGAAGAGCATGTCTGTGCAGGGATCCACTGCCTTCTTTGGGATAGAACGCAGTTTCTGGTTTTATTTCACGTCTTCCAGTTCTCCAATAGGTAGAAGTTGCTTGAATAGAATAAGGTTGTGTGCCTGCACATTTATATACATGCATATGAAATTTACATATTTTTCAACTTTTCTTTGGAATTTGATGAAAGTAGTGTTCACTGCTCTTTCAGAAAAAGAATTTCATGATCCAAGTCTTAGTTCTGTTTGACATCTCTAATATACCCTTATAGCCTGCAGTTTTACCTGATCTCACATCATTCCATTCTGGTAATTAAAGTGTATCTGTGGTGGCTGAAGCTAATCTTGAGAACTTTTCAGTATCAAGATATGCTTTTTGTTTCCACAGAGAAGGCAGGGAAAGCCCTGCCCTCAGTTGTGAGTGTTCACTGTGAAATTTTCTTCCACGTGCCAATAGCAGCAGTTCAGGCAGATGACTGAAATGCAGTTCCATACAGTAAAGGTATTCACCTGGGTAGTGTATGATGTAAACACTTCAGTTATTTTCTCCAGTGCTCTGAGTCAACCTACTATAAAGGCAAAAAATGGGAGATAGATGGCAGTTTTTCAAGTTTTTAGAGTTGAATGAAGATTTCTTCTTACTGCTGCTGTGTCTGAGAAAACACCTGAAATATTTGTCCTGCTCAAGCTGATGCGTACAATAGTGGCATGATACAATCAGTTGATCTTTCTTAGGGCTGGTGGTTTATTGAGGAGTGAAAATTAATGGCTCGGATCCTCCCTCTTGTGCGGAAGGCGTGGGAGAAGGAGGAGTTCTTCATGAGCCATGAATTGGGTTTTATACCGCATGTTACTAAAGGTCATTGTGTTGATGGAACATGTTTGCCACCAGATACTTTTCTTCCATCTCATGATACAAGTGTTCGGGTGCCTGTATGGGGTTCGGATGGCAAGAGGACCCACACAGGAGCAGTTCTTGGAGTACTACAGGCTGTGGGAAGGACCTGTGTTGGAGAAGTTAATGAAGGACTGTAACCCATGGGATGAACCAGTCCGGGAGTAGGGAAGGAGTAAGAAGAAGGAGTGGGAGAAACAAAGTGTTTATGGACTGACCACAACTCCCATTTCCAGTTCCCCTGCACCACTGATGGTCTGAGAGAGAGAAATAGGAGAATCATGAGAGAAGTTGAGCCTGGACAAGGGGTGTGAGGGGAAGGTGATTTTAGTTATGTTATTGTTTCTCATTACCCTACTCTCTTATTAGTTGGCAATAAATTAAATTCCTCGAGCTGGGTGTTTTTTGCCCATGACAGTGATTGGTGAATGATCTCTCCTGTCCTTATCTCGATCTATGAGCTTTTTCATTGTGTTTTCTCCTTCTGTCCTGCTGATGATTGGAGTGATAGAGCCACTGGGTGGGGCACCTGGTGGCCAGCCAGGGTCAACCCACCATAGTCCACATCTGTTTGTACCTACACAGAGGTCTGGAGGAATAATCCAGTTGTCTTACAGTATGTTTTTAGGGAATCTTATGCATTTTCACAACAGATTCATTTCCAATAGCTTTTTCTGTCAATCTTAACCCCAAACCATTGTGGTCCTAAAGAGGAAGAAAGAGAAGATAAAGGAGAAATTTAAATGTTAAGTGTTGGCACCTAAAACCAGGTGCAATATGAAGCAGACTACTATATTAACCTTCTTTTTGTTCCTCCAGACTTGTGATACTCTTTTGACCATGTTTCTTGCAGAAAAAGTTCCTTTCATCTCCTTGGAACTGGAATGTGCCATGGAGCTAATAATGAGAATATGCCAGCCTTTTGCCAGCCTATTACTTCACACAGAGGAAACAAAAAACCCTGATGTTTGCACAAAATTTTGGGATCACTGGGGGAGCCAATTTGTGCTGCTGGATTGCTTCAAGCTAGTTAGTGCACTACCTAAGAAAAAATGTAGGATGCATATTTCTTACATTTGGCCATGCTTTATTGCAGGTCGCTGTGGAAAAGTAAGCTATGTATTCCATTGTGGAGTGATGGATCGAACAGAGTAAATAAGGATTGCTGGGGTGGAATGCAAGCAGGGTTTTTGTCAATGTGTCATCATTTTGGCCAAACATTGCTATTGCTGTACTACAGAGGATTCAAGGATGCCTCATATTCTTGCATCTTCTGCATGAAGATTGGGGAAAAGTACTTCAATGTGACTATTTTAGAATGGACTTTCTTTTTAAGGGCTTAGCCCTGTTGAACATCAGTGTATATATTTGCTTTCTGCAATAATGGTTGCAACTGAGCAGCCACATTTATAATATTTTGAAAACTGGTGGGCGACAGGTTCCTAGGAGTGGCCAGGGGTGGTTTTAACGCGAACCTTCCTGTTTCTTCCCCCTTCATCCGCTGGGGATGGGCTCTAAAAGAAGCAAAGGAGAAACACCCTTGCAGGGTGTTGGCCAAGTCTGTGAGATAGGGGCCCCCTCTAGTGGTGACACCTCTGCCAGGCTCCACGAGTTGCTGCTCTCAGCCTGTTTTTATTCAGTCCTGGGCTTTTCCCCCCTTTCCTCTAAATCCCACATTTAGTTCCTCTCTGTATTAGCCCTTTAACTTGCCCACATATTCTACACAGTGATAAAGGAGAAACTTTGGATGTGTTAAATCTAGCGATTAAAATAAAAAGTGCATACAAAAGTATATGTATAATCACTTTGAAATTTCCTACATCTCTTGTGTACTCTTAACTTAACTGTGGCTTTGAGGTGGAGATTTTTAATGTTAGTTCTTAAATTAATCAATGGGAGACAGACGGAAATGGAAAACATGCTGACAGTGGTCGAAAGTAGTGCTTACCAAGTGTATGAGATGGCAGAGTTGCTTCATAATCTTTTCAAAATACTTGTCTTGCAAGGTCTGTATGTTTTTATGTCTTTCTGCCTGAGACAGATGCACTTTCTACATGTTTTGAGTCAGCAGCTGTACATCTGGACTCAGCAGTGTTGATCAGTGTCCAGATGCTATTGTTACATACTGTGGGATCAGTAATGATGGCTTCGCTAGGAATCAACGTTAGAGCTACTTTTTTTTAATCTGGTACAAGTTGTACTTTGAGAAGGAAAAACTTTGAGCCTGTGCATTACTGTGTCACATCTTTTTCTTATAGGGAAGCAGAATTGGTTTTATTTTACTGAATGTTCTTTGTCTTCTGTTATTTGTTATTCTCTTCACTAAATAACTGAGATAGAAATGTCTCTTAGTGAAGAAATGCTGTGCATTTTTTTGGCATAGTTATCATGAGTGAAGCAGAATGCATTTGGTGCTGGAGGCAGTGGAGGTCTTTGCTGCCTCTTTTTCACTCGTGCAGCATCACTGCCCTAGAAGTTCCTGACTGCAGTAAAAGCTGGCTGTACACCTAGGACATTATTCATAAATTCTGGCAGAGACAGAGGATGAGTAGGTATCCTGCCATGAGTATGCAGATAATGACAACTTGTAGGGCATGTCTTAAAAGTATGTAGCACTTCATAGTTACATTAATGTTTCCGTAACTAATGGATTGCGTTTGTCTCTAGAATGGTGTATTTTCCTACCTTTTAGGGGGAAGGCTAGAATAAAGTAATTGCTTCATTAGAGAACATTGGCATTTGATTGATTCTCATAGGTGCAATCACACTGCTAGTAGATGACTTGCCTTCTTGTCCAACTGGGGTACAGTGCTGCCAAAGATCTGAAGTGCACTTCAAGTAGATATTCCAAATGCTGTCCAAGATACAGTGCCCTCAATTCGTGGCTTCAGTTGCCAGTGAAGATATACCTTACTAATGAGCAAATACAGGCTTCCTCAAAGCCTGATAAAACTGTGGGTAGCGTACAGTATAAAACAAAGAGCTCCATGTAGTTATGCCTTTATAGACGTCTCTATGTATTTTCTAACGTTCTTATTTGCATTATGAAATTAGGGTTGAACTTAGTATTTATTTTAGGCTTTTACAGTGAATTATTTGAATTCCTTGTCAAGCGCATTTCAGACATCTCATTTGAATACCTTGAATGGTATCAGTACAAATGCAAATAGCTTCTTCAAAATGATTACTGTCTTTTATTCAGTAAGTGCTGAATCCTACAAAAAAGAAAGGGAATTGGTGGGCTGGAATTAAGGTTGTTTGGACAACTTTTTTCCCTTGCAATTTCTTGATTTCAGAACTTCACAGCAAATACAGATATTTCGTGTATGTGAGTGTGTGTATATGTATATGTTTTCCTACTCAGTGGTGGATAGATGATTCTAGCACAGTTTCAGCTTCTGTCTATTGCCGGTTTATGTGCTAGAAATGTAAACTGATAGTGAATTTGTCTAACATCTGAAATGTGTAAATCACTTTTTTAATATTCTTTAAAGTTTTTGGCCAAGATTTATGATCTAGTAGTGCATATACAT
>VYZQ01029525.1:11451-21833 GCA_013400655.1 Mystacornis crossleyi
TTCAACTGTTAGACAAAAGCAGAGCTGAAAACACTTTAACATGTTCCTTCTGTGTAGTAAATCAACTGATTTCAGAGGCAGTCTATACCTTAATGTAGGATCTATCTTGAATTACATCTATACTTCAGTACCTCAACTACTATCAAACAGTTACGCATTCTGTCCTTGCAGCTCAATCAGCAAAACAGCTCATATCACCAATCTTTAACCTACTCTGGANATACTCACTTGATTTGTCTTCCAAAGTGACAATGCCTTGCTTATTAACATTGTATACATTTTGAACTATATGTTTTGAATTCACAAGTTTCGTATCTAAGACTTCATCCAGAGACTCCAAACCTAAAACCTTTTGTAATCTGCAAGAATACATAAACACATAGTTCATACATCATCTAATCTGGAAAAGGCAATCATGAAGTATTAGGACACAATTTGGATAAAAGAGACCTCCATTTCATACAGAATATCTTCAGTTGCATGGCAGCCATAAGGATCATTGAGTACAACTCCTGCTCCTCACAGGACTGCCTAGATTCATAGAATATCCTAAGCTGGAAGGGACTCAAAAAGATCAAATCCTGGCCCTGCACTGCACAACCTCAAAAATTATACCACATGCCTGAGAGCATTGTCTAAACACTTCTTGGATTCTGTCACGCTTCGGTGCTGTGACCACTTCCCCAGTGCCCAGTCACCCTCTGAATGAAGAATCCTTTCCTAATGTGGAGTCTGAACTTCCCCAGACACCATTAATTCTGCCTCCTTGTGTCCTGTCTCTGGTCACCAGAGATATTCCACATCTTCCCTCACTGCCTCCCTGGAAATTGTAGGCTGCAATGAGGTCACCCCTCAGCTTCCTCAAAGCTTTTGGTGACTGTACAGCTCTTTGCTTTATCCGGATCTCACTGCAGGTCCTGTCTACTCTTGAAGGAGTCCAAAGGTCCTTCGAACCTAGTATCATCGGCAAACTTAATGTACGTTCAACTCCTGCATCTAGATCATTTATAAAAACAAGAAAGTGCACTGGCCCTAGAATGGAGCCTTGCAGAACTTCACTGACCACTGCTTACCAGAGATAACCACATTTACTACAATCCTTTGTGCCTGACCCATGAGCCAGTTGGTCACCCAACAATATTATGGACTCATCTATCTGCATGCTGGACAGTTTACCTAGAAGGATACTGTGAGAGACAGTATCAAAAGCTTTGCTAAATCCAAAACAACCACATCAACTGGTTTCCCTCGGTCAACTAGATGGGTGACTTTGCCATAAAGAAAATTGAATTGGTTAAGCAGTACTTTCCCCTTCTGAAACCATGCTGGCTATGACCAATTACTGTGTGTCTCTCAAATGTTTTTTATTAACTCCCAGAACAACCTTTTCCATAATTTTACCAGCACTGAACTGAATGAATTACCAGGGTCTTTGTTCTATTTTCTTAAAATTGAGAAAATATTTGCCAGCTTCCAGACAACTAGGGCCTCTCCAGACTCCCAAGATACATGAAAAAAACAGAGAGAGATCCTGTGATAATATAATCCAGCTCTTTCAGTACCCTGGGATGAATCCCACCAGGCGTCACAGATTTAAGCACATCCAGCTGGAGAAGAAATTTCCAAAGGAATTCAAGGTTGGCTGTGAGTCTCCCCATTCCCGCTGCCATACTCTCCCAACTCCCAGAGCTCTGGGAGTCTCAGTGTCCATTATTAAACTTAGAGAGGCCATGGCTTTCTGCTACATGAGTACCATTGCTCCCTGATCAAGCTTCCAGGGTTTCAGCACCCTTCCACACAATCTGCTGTGCCAACCCTGTTTGCCCACTCTGGTCTCTTAGTTGATAGAGCTGTATAGGGGCCTTTATGTGAAGGAGCGACTTGGCCACCATTGCCCCTGGTCCCACTGCCCAGGTTCTGTCAGCTGCTACATGTGAGCTCCAGGCTACCAGAGGGTCTCTCCACTCCCCTCAGGTTTCCTTGGTTCAGAAAACACAGGAGTACACATGCACTAAAGCACTCTGTTGCCCATCATGCTGTCACCAAAGCTGCTTGCCTCAGCACTGAGTGCATTCAGTACATGAAGATAATGTGCTAGGTTTACACTAAAGTGATCATTACTAAGACCTCGACTATGCTTGTAATATCTGCTAATGTATATTATTCTTTCCTCTGCAGAAATAGTCCTAAACAATGACTTTAACTTTGCATAGGATATTCCTTTTGAATATAGTAAAGAATATCTGAATCTCAAAGCTTCGCCATTCAATTAGCTACTCCATTTATCTCATACAAAGTATTTTACTTGCCATTGAAAGGTTTCATAGCACTTCTACATAAGTGCTTCTATTTCACAGCAACAAGAAAAAGAGAAAAAAGTGATTAAACAAGACAAAGCCCACACAACAAAGACTTGTATAACACAACATGCAAAAGTCAAAAGATACTAAACACAGTAAAGTTTTTTTTTGCA
Source organism: Mystacornis crossleyi (assembly GCA_013400655.1). Taxonomy (NCBI): domain Eukaryota; kingdom Metazoa; phylum Chordata; class Aves; order Passeriformes; family Timaliidae; genus Mystacornis; species Mystacornis crossleyi. The sequence goes on from VYZQ01029525.1 coordinate 13,925, forward strand.
GACTTTACTTGCTGAATTTGTTAGCCAAATAACAAGTGGTAGAGTTAGTCTAGACGCCATGGCTCTGAAGGCAGCGATGAAAAGTGAGTGGGTGAAATTACAGAGAAGACAGACAAGACTATTACCTACTACACAGTTTTACTATAACAGTAAATGACTCATAAGTATACTCACCGTGACAAAGTCATGGATTTCCATATCTCTTCGATATTTGTTTGTGTTAGCTCTCTGCGGAAGACGAGTTTGCACACTGGTACTTCCCCGATAGCTATGCTGTGTCGCTTGTACCACATCTCAGAGTTCTGAAATCAGAAAAAACTCTCCTCATTAACTGGTGACTTTTCAAGCCTTAAAGAGTATAAAACATTTATAGTACAGTATTTCAAGTGTTTCTAAATTCCAGCAAAGTCTTCAGGATGCAAGTAAGTGTTTGTGTTTCAGAGAAATTAAACATTTTCTCAGTCTTGCACACACATCTTTTCTCAATTCCATTACTTGCCCAAAGTTGAAAAATGATGTGTGTCAGAATAGCCATTAAATTTCAGGTGTCAGTGGCCTTTAATCCTATGTTCAAGTTCAATCCATGATTAAAATCCGTTCATATACCATTTTAAGATTAAATATCTGTTTATGGAAAAGTTATTGGAGAATTTTAAGATGAGATACCAAAGAATTAGAAATAATTCATCCTTGTTCAACATATACTGACAATAATTAAACATTAAGTTCAATAATAGGTTCTCTACATAAAGAAAGTACAAGCAAATAGCTACATTTGAAGGCACCCATCAGATCTAGTCCACCATTATAACAGTGTAAAGTAAAACTGAGAATGCAGAAGACCACTATCCTTTATGCAACCTTCGCATCCAAGCTCGAAGATGGTCATCAAGGCATCAATGGGACAACATACACTGCAGCTTGTATCAGCAGCATTCTCAAGGCAAAACTCCTAATCATTCCAGTTCTTTGATTTACACTACAGAGCAATGCTAAAGGACATTAAAAGTATTCCTTGTAATCACAACCAGACCACAAAATGCACTCCAGGAATGCACTTAATTACTTCAAGCACTAATTGTCTGTCATTCCATGACAGACGAGACTAGAGCTAGTTGGAAGGAAACAGCACCTTCTGAAATTAAGAATCAGGTCTTCCACATCAGTATTTCATGACACAAACCCATGCTCATCAATCAACACACAGACAGTAAGCGCTCAGATTGATGATGAAGCAATTCAAGGTACCATGATTTTCAGCTGTCTACTTCAGCATTCCAGTGGAAGCAAGACCTAATCATAACAGGCAGCAAGAAAGAAGCTAATACCTTTGCCTCAGTTTCTTCCACTTACAGTCCACTGTATTAATTCAAACTGCCAATGGAAGAGATTTTGAGCTATGCTAAACTCTATGCTGTCGTATCTGAGTCAGATGCAGAGGCAGACTTTTGCTAACTCTTATCAGGCCAGGATGCCTGGATGGAAATTTAGAGCCCAGTTGGAGGCTGTAACACACTCCACCTTCAACAGATACTCACTCAGTAACTAAAGTACTCTATTCTCTTTTCCTGTCTTTGGCATTATCTTTTCTTCTGTCTTAATCTTCTACGTACTACTAAGTTCTAAGAACCATGGTTTTCCTCTTCAGAAGCTTGTTGTACATGAGGAGAGCATTTGATTTGCACACAGTTGGACACTAAGTATGGAATAACTATTCATTCAGAACACTTAGATGTCCAGCAAACTGGTAGGAGCTACTTTTCCTAATAGACTATGGTTCATCGAGAAATCCAAGGCCAGTGTCCTGCTTTGAAGGGCAGTAATAAAAGGGCAAAAATCATCAAAGAAATCCCAAGTTTTACAAATTACGAGAACACACACATATAAGATACACCAAAGGAAGGCCTTAGAAAATACGTAACTCCAGAAGCCTAGTGTTTTACTATGTCTAGGTGACCAGAGTTGATACAATTTTGGTTTACTAATAAAAGTGATTTTTTTCAACAACTTTACAAAGGCTGAATCAATCCAGATAAGTATGAGGCAGGATGATTTTCCAAGCTTACAAAGGATAACTGAAAAATCAGGACCGCTTCTCCTTAGCCAAAACATATTTCTTTTGAAAAAGGAAATTGAGTCACTAACAGTGTTATAGCAGCTAGGAAAGGTGTAATACTGTATACACTGTGATTATATGAAGTGCCCAAATAGTTATAGTGTGACTATTTTGTCTTGTAATATAATAAATGCCCTGTTGGAATGTGAGCAAACTGGAATGAAATATGTGAAAATATACCCATGCTGAACTCAGATTGCTCAGGACATTACAATGTGTAGCAGAAAGGACACTCAAAGCCTCTTTCTCTAGCAAATTGTAAGAACAACTTTACTTCACGAAAGTTTAAAATAGAAGTATTTAGCATTTAATTTTATAACCAAATATTTTGTGACACAGCATAGAGGTCATTAGTTCAGTTTTGCTTTCCAAGTATGCTTTTGTCTGGGGGAATAAAAACTGTGTGCCTTACCATTGTGATGGATTTCACTGGGATGTGTTCTTGAGAAGTGCCAGCCTTCGGTTCATTCCAGTCTGGAAATTTAATGACTTCCTTTCCACATGATGATTTCTTTGGATATGACTTCAGTGGTGAGGAAGGAGGAAATCTACAATTAAAGAACATTTTTAAAGTCTCTGAATGCCAACCTAATCCCTATTTACCTATGCAAAACTGTAGTCAGCCTTCACATGCAAAAATACAACAAATGCTTTGGACATTCACAGCCCAACTTAGTTCCCCGTATACTGGTGTTACAGGGTATGTAAAACATCACGAAGTGTCTTGTTTGGCCTCCAGCTGCTGCTCCAGAACAGTTCAGGTCTTTTGTACCTGCCATGACATAGTTGAGCCTTGGGTGGATGTCTGGTATCCCAGTGCATCTCACAGAGTACCAGCTGTCCATGCATAGACAATGACAGAGGTCTTCACTAGAAGATTGATTCTGCTGAAAAAGCTGTGGGTATGTTTTCCCCCATGTCAAGTGCATTGTTAGCATGCATTTCCTTAAGCAAAGCTACACAGCAAAGTCGCATGACTAACACTTGGATTTAGTTAGAGTGCATGCAAGTGTCCACACAAAGTTTTGTCCACATTACCAGATTCTTCTGTGTTTACATGCTTTCTGTGCGAAGATCGTATCTTGCAGCTCTTTTCTGGAGTCTTTTTCCAGCTGGTTTTGTAGGTAACTATTTGACTTCTTAAGGCATTTCAAGAAGTGCCTTGAAGAAATTAGCAGAAATAAGCCCTAAACCAGCCCTTGTAGAAAAGAAGGAAAACAAACTATCCAGCTTGACCGGAATCAAATTACTGCTAAGCTTAGGTCAGAGCATGTACAAAGGAATTAATGACAGTATATCAGTAAGACAAATCAGATGGCAACACCTCTTCAGATTGGCCGAGATCCAATCTTGTCTGCTTTCACTCCCAGGTTTTAGATGCTGAGATTCCTGATGTGTCAAGAAACTGCTTAAGCCTCACTCACTCTTTTAAATCAGAATGTAAAAGCCAGATATGTCTGTGACACTGCAACAAGAGCCTGTACACTGCTGGATAGCACGCATACATATCCTACCAGAAAGGTATGCTTGAGAAATCCTCAGGTTTCTCCAAATGTCACTCCGTCCTCTAAAGGCACTTCAAACATTTAATAAATTTTTAATTTAAATTTGTATTGCAGTTTGGTTAGTCCAATAATGTTACACTGCATAGGTTAAACACACTGATTGTTTTGACCACACACACTGAGTACATTCCACAGTGCTGTTCAACAGCATATCTGAAACACAGAAATATCACTTCCATCAGACAAACCCTCAAAACTAGCAGCAAGTGCCTCACACTAATCCTTCAAGAATTACTGTTTTTATAAAGTAAGCCAGATTAGATGGCAGAGGTGCAGCTGTTGAATGTTCTCAATCATTTTTCACATATTCATTATTTCTTAAGAGCTTAATGTTAAAATAAAACATATCCACATATCTGCAGACTTTTTCCTTTGCTTTACACTATCCTCAAGTTTCCTGTTTCTTTCCCAGGTCTTCACAATTTTTAGCTTTGTGTCATTTGCTGCCCTGATTTGCAACCAACCAGTAAAAGAGTAAGTTATTACAAGCAGAAAAAGGAGGAACATTCCCCTTTCTCAAGCAGCACTACAGCAAGATCTAGATGGAGATGGATTAACATTACTCAAAGCAAAGAACTGAGGAGCACTCCAAGGTTGACACCTCAAGAACAGAATTGTTTATAGGCAGCAACAGTAGTTTGGGGAGTTTATAAAAAGAGGAACTAGAGATACCTGCTTATGTCCAGAACAAAGGATACAGAACGAGGTCAACTAATATTGATGTCCATGGTATAACAAGTATTACTGCTGAATTTCCAGAAGATTGCTATCAGTGCAAGAGTACTAACCCTTTTGCTTTTAATAGAATGGCTTAAATTCCAAAAAAAAAAGAAGTGAAAGCCCAACAGCTTCCAAAACTGTAACTTCTCATTCATTATTGTAGACTCAACTGAGCCAGTAAGTCAGGACACACAGTTAAGTCTTTGCTATTTTGAGAAGCCACATTAGATCTCATCTTCATATTTAATACTGGCGAAATACTCTGTCACAAATCAACTTTTGGCAACATTTCTTTTGCATGCTCTGTGGACAAACAAGAGCAGACAGCTACACTTACATGTGAAGCTAATGAATGACACACCTCTGAACCACAGTAAATTAACACATAAATTTATACAGAAGCTATGAAGCATGTCAGTATTTCCAGAGTAAGAACTGTCAGAAGAATTGACTCGTACTACTACCGCTGTCAGCCCTATGAGAAAAACCCCCTTATTTTACACATAGCACTAGGAAAGTCCACCAGAGGGAGCTGCCAGGACATTAAGTACATGAATAAAATCGGCTGGAAAACCAATGTTTAGCTACTTAAATAGGAGAGAAGTGTGTTTTGATACTTAAAGCCGTGAGTAACGTACATAGGCTATCTATGCACCAAGCTCAGTGAGGAAAAAGCTGGCTCCAGTTCAAGATGCATGAAAGGTATGCAGTTTTAATCGAAAAAAGTTCAGTTAGTAACTTAGTTATCCTTTCAACAGGAAGGGGAGAAAGAACATCACAGCAAAGCATATAACAAAAGAGTTCTCTTGTCCAATAGCAGATCATTACACAGAGCATCTAGAAAATAAAAAGAACAGAAATATTTCACCCAGCCAACTTCCACAGCCTGCAGGTCAGTAAAGTCATGACTGAAAATACAAAGAAATAAAAGAACAAAATATTTCGAATATGTACACGTGCTAATGCAAAATAATCAACCCTGCAGCCACACAGACACGGCAAAACCAAACCAAAGAAACAGAGCATAACACCAGCAGTTATCAAAACACATGTTAAATCTTTTGACAAGAGTTAATGCACAGAAAAAAAAGCAAAAGAGCAATAAAGAAAAATGAAAAATTGACGTCCTACATAGCAAGTGGGAATTCAGTATTATCTATTTTTCCAACGAGAATATTAAGAAATCATTACATAAAAATTAATATGTATCATTTATGTATGTAATACTAGCTCTAAGTAGAAGCATAAACTTATTGCTAACCTATTTTCCCTAATTATTTGCATGAGGACAACTCTCATTTCCTCAAAAGAAGGCTCACCACGGTAAAAGTTACAATTCCATACTTAAAGTCATGGTCATCTTTATAATACTTTTGCACCAAACAGGACACTATAAGGTGGTACAAATTCAGAACTTGCAACATCTGGACACCAAAATCTTAACTGAGGTCACAAGAGGTCAAAGAATCCAGTCCAGTAATGTTAAGCTTTTATTATAAAGAATTTTCTTCTCCTCTGTTAAGCCATCAGCTGATATGTTAAACAGGGATAAGTAAGCAACCATCCTTGAGGATAAGCAAATAAAGCTTTGTCTCTTGTCCATCTACAAACCAATAAGCATAAAAAAAGGTTACATCATAAATGTCTGAGATTCAGAAAGCCTTTCTCCTCTCTCAGAAGAAGTGGAGACAGCAACCAAAATAGTCAGGGGGCTGTGAGAGAAAGAGGACAGTTGGGGCTGGATGATCAATGGCATTCTCACTTCCACCTATGTGTCTCGATATGCACGCTTCCAGCACCAACAAACCTGATGTCTGCCATCAGCAATCAGAACTCGACAACTTGTGAAAGCTGCAAAAGCCTTTGTTGATACTCAAAGAATGTAACTGAATAGAAGTGACCTTCAAAAATATTTCAAAACAGACAAGAAAACTGAAGTCAAACATTAAATCATGACAGTGATCCGCTACTAAGAAAATTAGTCTTTAAAGGAAGGGGGGAAAACACGTCAACACCATTTTAGAGGCACTCTACAAAAATACTTAGAAGATGTGCGCAAGAGTTTTTATATCCTGTTTCCAAAAAAACCCAAAATTTTTCTACCACCCTATACAGGCTTACCGATATAAATGGCCATTGTCTTCAAAGTCCTCTTTGCCCCACCTTCCTTTAATATCTTCGATAACATGATTTTTCAGGAATTTTTTAAGCAACTTAACCGTTTGATCGCGAGTCACTTCTGGGCCAAAGTTTTGGTTAGAGCCAAGTAGCTCATGCAAACAGTCCACTGCCTCCGAGGCTTTGAAGCAGCGCTCGTAGCTCTTGAAACGACAGCGATGCTTCCGTAAGGGCATTCCAGCACGGAAGAGCTCGATTATCTCGTTCCACTGAGGAAGGAGAATAAAGTAAATCGTTACGAGGGCTCCTCTCCCATGTTTTCCTTTCGCAGCGCGATCAGAACGCAGCCAGCTCTGCAAGCAGAACTACGCACTTTTTGACCATCTACGTCCACAAGAACATCGAAACCTAAGCCCAGGATTTAAACTGTCGAGACCCGAAAACAAACACCAGGTTTAGGAGGCTGAAATCTTTAGAGCCCCGTGCTACCTGGGGATCTACGGATACGTCCTTAGCCCCCCTTAGGTTTTAACGGGACAAAAGGCTGAAGCTGCCTCTTCGCCAGCCCCTGGCGCCCCCGCCCCGCAGAGACGTGGCCTGGGAGCACCGGCCGGTATCCAGGCGACCCAACACCGAGTGGCCACCGGGGACAGAGGAGCGGGCAGGCGGCGGTGTCCGGGACGGCGGCAGGGGCACTCACCAGGCGGGTAGCGCGGTAGGGCCCGGGCCCCACCAGCCGCGGCTCCATGGGCGCGGCCGCGCCGGCTCCGCGCCGCGTTTGAATCCGCGCCGGGCGCCGCCGCCTTCGCCCATTGGGTGGCGGGCGCGGCACGTGACGGGCCCACACCAGGCTCGCTGGGCGGGGCGGGGGCGGGGCCTGGGCCGGGCGCGGCTCTGGAGCTGAGCGTGAGGGGGCGCTGCTGGTGGCGCTGCCTCGGCCGGCGGGGCTGCGCCACAGCCTGCGGGCCCCAGGGTCCGTGTGGGTAGATAGCCGACGGTAGCGTGCCAGGGGCGTGCAGCCAGGCCCTCCCTGCTCGGGAGGACAAGAGCACCGAGTAGGACAACAGGCAACGGGCAGAAAACTGACGCACAGGAAGTTCTTTACTGTGTGGGTACTGTGCAGTGAAACAGATTGCCCAGAGAGGTTGTGTAGTCTCATGGAGATATTCCAGAAACATGTGGACTCAATGCTGTGTCATGTGCTCTGGGATGGCCCTGCTTGAGCAGGTAGGTTGGACCAGATGACCCACTATAGTCCCTTCCAGCCTGACCCATTCGGTGATTCTGTGTGTGGCAGCAGTTTAAACCATATCAGGAAACTTTGGCCAGTGAACTGCTGCCCCAATAAAGGGAACACAGCCTTGGCATTAATTAAACAAAAAATCAAACT
>VYZQ01029525.1:53152-83150 GCA_013400655.1 Mystacornis crossleyi
CGCAGAAAAGATAAAAAAAAAAAAAAAAAAAAAAAAAAAAAAAAAAAAAAAAAAAAAAAAAAGAAAAGAGAGAGAGAACCCATCAACCAAGTGCATTAGGCAATGGATGTGCAACATCAGAATAACACAGGAGACAATAATAGTTCCAACGAAGAAGCTTGGCAAGCAGCAGAGTACTCAGCCTAATACTAATGTTCCTATAAAACACCAGTATACTAGAAACAGACAAGTGTCTAATAGTCTACTCAGCATGCCACAGCAGTAAAAAAGAAGAAAACTGGACTGTCTCCAATACAAAAGAAAATTAGACTTATGTATAGCTATGCATTTAAGTTATCAAAAAAGATCTTAGCATTTTTGACATACAGGTTTCAATGCCTTGCAGAAGAGGTCAGTCATCAGTGTGTTTGGTTCATTCTTTGTATGGAGGTCTCAGTCCCCAGAGAAAAAGGAGCATGTATTCTACCAGTTAACACAGCAAAGCTGTAAAAAAACCCAAAGTGTTGTGTGCTGGTTCAATATTCCAGCTAATATGCAAAACTAGCAGGCCACACGCCCCTTTCTGAACCTAAAGCAACACCACAGCCCTCATCATGAAAACGTTTCCAAGCACAGTGGTTTACTTCTACTCTTCTTCTTCTGCCTCACTTCAGGATGACTCTATGGCTCACATTTAAACCAAAGAATTTGCTTTCACCCCCATTCTTTGTCTTATATATACATTATTCAGGTGCAGGTTCATCCAGCTGATTACATCCAAAAAGCATGATGCTATCCCACTGACTGGAAAGGAAGACTGGATCTCTTCCCACTGCAGTCATCTCAAAGAATGAGCCAAGGTCATGTAATTTCACGGTCCGTAAAAGTGACTCCCTCACTTATCACAGAAGTCTTTCTAGATTCAATCAAGTTTTGTCTGATGCTTCAGCACCTGGATGAAAGCAGCTGATGAAATATCACACTTTGCAACAATATGCGTAAAATCTCTACAGGATAAAAGCAAGAACACCAGATTGCACAATTTCCACACCTCCAGAAGCAATCTTCCATTACATACTTTTAAATGTAGTTCAAGTGTGGTATACGAGATGTTCAATTTTAAAATAAAGTAGCAATCTCATTTCAAAACTGGGGAACACTCCAGAACAAACCAGAACTCAGCATGATCCAGTCCATGTTCAGGAACATTTTCTCCACAACTTTCTGATAAGCTTCCCTAATTGATCAAGTGGATCACTTCAGTTTATGAAAAGCAGTTTCAGGATAATCTGAAATTCAGATGGAGAATACTTCACCCCATAGAATTTCAAGCAATCATTCAAGGACTAGTTGAAGAGAGGCAGAGTACTCTAACAGCACCTGTATTCTACATTCCCTTGTCTCCTTCTAAAATCTGCCATGTTCCTAGTTAGAAGTTAAACTGAGTGAAATTGCTGAACATCAGAGCTATGGCATGAGGCTATTTGCAGCCTTGTCTAGTTTTATTCCTTTTTCATGTAAAAACAAACTGAAGCAAACTCCTTAACAACCTGGCTTGTTATAGAACAACAGGTGTTATAGAAACAACACCGTCAGCACAGCAGAAATAATGCAAGTGATGGTAACAAGGCTTTTGAGAAGTGCACCTTACAAGTAGCTTTAAGAAAGGTATAATTTCAAAGTTGACAGTAAACACTTGAGTTTACTTCATTACCCTCTTGGCTTTGGTCGACTGTATGTTCTACAATTCTCATTCACAAGAGACAAAGGGGGACAGGGCAATTCCAAAGTGAATTACAATAATTTCATTAAGGTTGTTGAAGCCTTCCTGTACAGTTAAAGACTAAAAAGGGGATTTTTTTCTTCAGCACTGAACAAACAAGCTAGAATTCTGACTACAGAAGTGAAAAAGAATGCATTTAATCCAGGTTTTTCCAACTGTACATCTAAACAAACACAAAAGGTATTGTTGTGGATGTTAAGAATGCAAATACTGTAAAACACACAATTCTCTTGCAATATACCTGCATCTAAGTAACTTTCACCTATACAAAAGGAAACATTGCCAGCTACTACTTCTCTGAACTGACTACATACATTTCCATGTGCCCATCCCCATCTATTCATAACGCCACAAGGTAAACAAATATTGCACTATTTACTTAACAGAATAAATGAGTACATCTGACCAACAACCCTGATAATCTTAAGGCTTCAGCCAATATCTTTTCATGAAAAACAATACAAAATAATTTTGCACTTCACTTCCTAACAGATCACGCAAAAACAACCAAAAAAATCTACTTGCCATCTCAAATAACTTTCCTGAAAGAAAGAACACAGCACCAGTGTGAACCATTTCCATACAGAGTGGTGAGCATACGGAGGACCACTGAATCAGGTTTTTGTGACTTTGCTTTAAGTCATTTCAGAACTGATGATACAACGCAAATTATTTCCAAATCAACAAACTGATCTTTGTGAGTCAGACTCCAGCAAGAGTCGTCCCCTTCTTTTGTTAGAAAACAAAGAATAAAAGGAATAGAGTAAGCTATATTTTTATCTCAGTCATAGCCATGAACTCCAAATGCTGTCACTGGGATAGGAGCATTCTCTAGAGTTCCAGCCCATGATACGCCTGTTGAAACTCAGCAGCTTTTTGCACAGTACGTCCTATTTCTTTGCACGGGGCTTTGCAGTGCACTAGACAAAGTTACGCTCATATTCACATGCATTCAGTGAGGCATTGCTTTAAAAAAAAAAAAAGTCTTTGAATAGAGGCTCCAGGCACAGAGCCCAATGTGCAAGGCCCATATCAATATAAAACATAATCCAAACTACAAAGAATTCACAGTACAATTAAACACAGGCAGGCAGCATGTAGGAATTCATAAAGCTGCTACAAGCAGCTACTCTTGAGCACAGCCTGCTCAAGCAGAGCAAATCTGGCTGTTTACAGGGCAAGTTTGCAATTATAAGAGCACTTTTAATAGTAGCAATGTAATTTTAATCAACCTCTCTCCCCATTACTCATACCTGCTCCTATGTCACCCTTGACTTCTGCTAGAACAACCATTTTTCTGGCTGCATAATAAAATAGATTGGGAAACAGACGGAGGGCTGGAGAGCAAGCCTCACAGAAAAAGAAAGGGTATTTTTTAATCCAGACCAGTTTCTCAGTGCTTCTTAGCACCATTTTTCACCAAGAAATACGCCAGCACAAAAGAAAAGTGACACAAAAAGCACATGCAAAGAAAAGCATGTGGAATAACAGAAATGTTGGTGAAACTATAACATCAGCCTAAGTAGGTATCTCAGCCGGACTGGAGATAAGGGTTGATGTTTGCTGCTTTTACCCTGGCACAGTAAAAAGGGGCAACCAATACCATTGCTCCTAGCAAATAAGAGGATTCATAGAGTTTACTGACACCTATATTTGTCCTCCTTGTGACATCTGTGCCTCTCTGCAGGTGGAAGCCAGAGTTTGCTTTGGGCTGGATAAGGCTTTACGAGTAGTTTTTAAGAGATTTGTGGGCTTCCTCAGGATTTTGAAATTAAATGCGACTGAAATTCAATTCCTCAGACTCTCATCACAAACCAAGATAACACTTAAAGACACTTAAATTTGTGCTTGTCTAAGCTATGTACTCATCTCACATTACTCCATTCACACACTACTTACAGGTGTTTTCTAGTCAACATCTTCAGTGATAAATTGCTGTGTGTAGCCATTGTAAGCAAGCAAAACAAAAATAACAAAATACATGGAGAAGAAAAAAGAAAAAAAGATGTATCTTGACAGACACATTGAAAGCATTTTACTTTGTGAATTCAGTAAAAATAGAGCAAAAAAACCCCAAACCCCTCCCCTCCCCCCAAAAAACCAACTACGCAATATTTCCATGTCAATCATCAGCATTAAACACTGAAACCAAAGAGAAGCAAAAATAAGAGACACCTGAGTTATTCTGGTGTCTCTCATCAGTGTAAACTTATGTATTTAATTTTTAACTTTTTGGATTTCAACTAAGTATCATACACATAGAAAAAAGATCTTAACTGCTACATCACTGGCAACTTCGCAAAGCTTTTGGCAAATTGGAAATGTGACAACAGGCACTAAAACTACTGCATGACCCTCTAGCCTTAGAGATACCCTTTAAAAGGAACTGTTTAAAAATAAAGTACAATCACGTTTACAAAATTAACTAGTTGTTTCGTTAATTCTTTTCTGTTGTTCTAATAATCTCATATTTTTGAGGAGTAAAAGGTTTAGTTTTTCACCATTTAGGCCGCATTTGCCCTTTACATGCAGCACTGAGCCTTGGTACTGGGTGAGGTCCCTGGGCAAACACATGGGACTTGCTCCCTAGCACTGTCCTTGATCCACTTCAGACAAAACAAAGCAGTTGGTCTTAACCCATAACTGATAGCTAAACCATCATATTTCAGCTGGGGCAAATGAGGGAGTTCACACCAGCCTTTACCAGGAAAATTATGGGGCAGCAGCCTCTGACAGCCATGCTGAGGCAGAGTCATCAGGCAGGGAAGGATGCCCCATGAAGTCTGCCAAGTTAGATCCAGAATACAACAAACATGATTTCACAACCAGCTAATGAAGATCCAGAAGGGGATCCTGGCTCCCTTCCACCTCCTGCCCTTGAACATGGCACAGAGGTGATGTCCTTCCACTTCTCTCACCCCACAAATACCTCCCATGCCCATCCCACTGCTTGTACCTCTGCCTCGCTCTGCATCTGCCCACACTGCCATAAATCTGTGTGTTAGGCAACCAGATAGGGGCAGGCCAGAGGGAGAGATAAGACAAGCATTAAACCAGACACACTGGGTAGAAGTAGGTTCAAGAGGAAGAGCAGAAGCCCACAGTAGGGGAAAAAACAAAGACTCTCAGTTCATTGCAGCAGAGAGAAGCAAAGCCAGGAATGGCTCAGCAAGGCAAGGGGTGCACACTTGGCAAAAGCCATCAAGTCATGTCAGGATACAGAAACATCCCTGCTTAGTTCTTTTACTGGTTTGCAACTGGTTGATAGGTATTTCACAGTATTCAGTGAGCTTCATAACTAGTTAAATCCTATTTGGCATGTCTTACTTGACTAATGTTGTGGCATCTTTCCCAACATGTTCCATGAATATTGCTTCCTGTACCAGAACCTGTCTTCCTCTACCAATAAATACTTAATAGAAAGATCACACGTTATTGAAATACCATAAAGTTACATTATTCCCCTCATTTTCAACAGCGGTGCTTCCTAGGAAGAATTTCACAGAATCATAGAATGGTCTGGGTTGGAAAGGACCTTAAAGATCACCTAGTTTCAACCCCCTGCCATGGACAGGGACATCTTTCTCTAGACCAGGTTGCTCAGAGCTTCATCCAGCCTGGCCTTGAACACTGCCAGGGATGGGGCATCCAAGCTTCTCTGAGCAACCTGTTCCAGTGCCTCACTTTAAGGCTATCTTTCTCTAGGTTTTCAAATCCTAGGTCTTTGCACATTTTCTTCAGGCAAACATGTGAATACAAGTGCTCCCATTCCTCATGGAAGTATTTTCAGGGTACATCTACTCTGCCTAGTGCCATGTCAATACACCATGATTCTACCTCTACGTGAGGCAGCTCCAAGGCAGCCTGAATGCTTCCTGGGCAGCACCCAAAGTGTTGAGCAGCAGCATAAATCAGGAAGCATGCTGTTCCCAGGCTGCTCCCAACAACCAGAAAAACTTGTTCAAACTTCTCCCACATGGCAATGTTCAGTACAGACCTATACATGGGTCTGGGAAGAACTGAATTACAATGAAATAAGGAAGAGAGTATCCACACATGACTGTAAGTTTTCTGGTTTGCCTGAACAGCTTTAATTAATTTATCTTGATTACCTATGCAAGAAAAAAAAAAATCAGGAAGAGCTAGTTTGCAGCCTCATTATGACTTTAAAAGCATCACACAATTCTGTCTTGGTGACAGCAACAGCAACACCCAAGACCCAACCAAAATTTCAGCTCAAAACGTATTTACAAATTAAGTGTCCACAAACTTACAATTCTTTAACAATATACATGACATCTACAGTTGCAAAGGACAAGTCTAAGAGACTGCTCCAGTGTAGCCTCGTCAACCCCCCGAGCTCACACTGACCTGCTCTTGGCCTCACTGCTGATGTGGCCAGTCCTTACGGATGGACCTGCCCCACATGGCAGCAAAGGTGACCTCTCTCCAAAGAGGAGGAAGGCAGAAAGCCAGACAGCCACTCTTACAACTTGCCAGACAATCCCTGGCTAGACATCACCCCTCCAGCCCTACATATTAATATCACCATCTTAAGCACATGGGCCACACCTCTTCCCTGACTGTCTCCAACCTTCACCCTTGAAGAGAAAGAAACCTCAGTTTCTTGATGCCTGGGACCACTCTTCAGGAGCGAAAGGTGTGGGAGGAAAAAAGCATTTTTCAACATTAAGGTCCCTGATGCAGTGGGGCCATGCACATGCCAAGATATAACCTGTTCTTCACGACAGGGATGTGAGCTCTGTTCATGTGAGGCATAGCCAGAGGGCTTTGAGAGACAGGCACCGGGAGGTGTGGGGCACAGCCAGAGCGTTTGAAGGAACAAGTACTGCTTAGCGCCAGACACAGCCAAAGGGTTTAGGGGAGCATTCACGGTGCAGTGTAGGGAACACCCAGAAAGCTTGGAGGCCAGGCACTGCAGGGTGAAGTGTACTCAGTGGGGCTGGAGGAGGAAGCACCACATGACACTGCCTGATAGTCTACAAGTATGGCACAGGAGGGTGCAGACAGGGAGAGGAACCAGGGATGCAAGTGCAGCCAGAGGACGAAGGTGGGGAGGAAAAAAACGCGGCACAGCCGGGGGTTTGCAGAAGAGACAAAGAGGTACGCGGGGGCAACCAGGGAGTTTTAAAGGAAGGTGGGCAGGAGGCAGCCCGAGCCCCATCCCATCCCGCCGAGCCCTGCACGCCCCAGCGCCGGACAGACCCTGCGGAAGGACGCTGAAGGCTCCTCTTCCCCAGATCACCGCGGTGCCCGCGCTCCGGCTTCCCGCTCCCTCCGGATCCACTCGCGCGGCAGCAGCGCAGCCCCAGTGTCCCCGCACAGCCGGGCGGCACCGCGCGGCCCGCGGGAGGGGCCGGACCGGGCCGCCCCGCACCGCCCTCCGCACCGCCCTCCGCACCGCCCCGCACCGCCCCCGGCAGCGCCGCGCACATCTTCTCTCGCGACCGGGGCTCAGGGCTCAGAGTTACGAACCTTCGTGAGCGAGGCCAGAGGAGGCCACAAGGGCGATCAGAGGGTTGGAGCACCTGCCCTGTAATCAAAAGCAGAGGGAACTGGGACTGTTCAGCCTGAAGAGAAGTCTTCAGGGAGACCTTATGGTACCTTTTAGTGCCTAAAGGGGACAGTAGGAAAGATAGGGAAGGACTTTTAACAGAGGCATGTAGTGATATGACAAAGGGGAATGGCTTTAAACTGAAAGAGGGTAGGTTTAAATTGGCTTTTAGGAATAAATTCTCTGTTACGAGGGTGGTGAGTCACTAGCACATGTTGCCCAGAGAAGTTGTGGATGTTCCATCCCTGGCAGTGTTTAAGGCCAGGTTGGAGAGGGCTTCCGAGCAACCTGGTCTAGTGAAAGGTGTCCCTGCACATGGTGGTTGGAACTAGGTGCACTTCAAGGTCCCTTCCAAGCTTAACTACTCTGTGGTTTTATGATTACGGAAAAGACAACTGGTTTTCTAACTGCTGTGTTACCCACTGCTGTGATGTTGCAGGGGTCTCCAGATGCCCCTAGATCTCAATCTTACTAGCACTTTCTGTCAGCATGGAGGAGGTAAAACTGCAACATGGCTTCTTGATGCTGCCTTGGGATCCGTGGCAACGGAGTGTTGCTCAAGGCAACACCAGGAAAATGTAAAAATTCCTTTTTTAAAAACAAAACACAACTGGTCAGCAATGGCTCACTGCTCTAGAGAACACTCCCACCCCCAAAAAATGTAGTACTCCTTTCTTGGAAGATGTACACACTAACAGTCCCCAATGACTCCCATCCAGAGAAGTAAGGGGCACAAAGGAAGGTAATGGGGACTTTCTAGTGGGTAAACAGTTGCTCCATTTTAGTTGGTCTATTACTTTAGTCCACAAAAGGCTAGAAATTACAGCTTTTTCAGGTGGTTAGCATGGAGATGATTGCTTGAGTCAAAAGATTCGGCAAAAACAAGGAGTAGGTAGAGGATATGAAGACAAATTGAAGAAAAGAGGCAAACTCATTTGATGATGTACAGAAATGCACAAGATGAAGGGTCTGTGAGCCGATGCTGTGAAATGACTACATGGTCAGTGTCAATGCAGAGATGCATAAGGAATCTCTGGGCTGGAGGACAGCAAGAAGCTCAAAGCTCAGACCTGAAGTTTGTGATAACAAGAGGCAAAACCTGCATAGAAAGCTTGTTAAAACTGTGGAAACATTATGAGAGGCTGACGGATAGATGCTGGGATGTGGAAAACATAGCTTGTAACAGACATCCTGCAGAAGCTCTATACCACTGAGCAATTGATTAGGGTAGGGATTAGGAGGAGGATCTTGTCCTTTACGATTTCCTTCATGCTTCTATTGGAATTGTTATGATTATGACAGGTGAAGAAATCCCTGAGCTTTTGAAAGAGCATTTTAATAAGATCATTGGGTTTGGCCAAAAGGCATATGTCAAAATATGATAAACCCCTGAGAAACACTGTATGTCTCTCCTAGGAGGGAAAAATCACAAAACAAAATTAAATCATCCACTTTTCCCTTCAGTATTCAGAAGTTAGAACCTTTTATTTCTTGGTTCAAACCCATTTTTGCCCTAAAATATTGGGCAAGAAAAACCACAAACAAACATTAGGAACCAGCACATCCCTGCTCAGACAGATTCCTTGGGAGCCTCAAGAGTAGAAAGTCTTGACTTTATCTAGAGGGACGTGGCTTAGCCAGCAACTAATACTCATTCTGTGTTGCAAAATCTGTTTCACCGTGCCTGATAGGGCTGCCTTGGCAAAGACAAAATGTGACACTGGGGTGCACAGCAATGAAAAGTAGGTTATCTGTAGCTGTTGTCATTCATGTGAAAAAGAAAAGCAACCCAAAAAACAACAATAACCAGATGCAAAGTAACAGCTCTAACACATTTGATGCCATCAACAGCTTTTCTTTCTTTCTTTGGAGTACATAAAGAGAGTAGGAGTCCTTGCTTCCCATGCACTTCAGAAGCAAAGGTAATTTGAACCATCAAGCAAGTCTGTGAGGGCTGGGAGAGGACAGAAATAATGGTTGACCTGTTCAGGGCAGGTAAATCATTAACATGCATCAGGAAAAGGGCAGCATGAAGGAGACAGCTGTGCCCTACACACACAAAGAAAACCGAGACACACAGCAAGTCAGAGACATTTACATTGTAAAAGAGGAAGCGAGCAGTAGACAGGTTTTCTCAGTTCTTAGCATGTGAAAGCTGCACATGATATTTACTGTAAATTTAAGTAATCTTTTAAGTTCCCTACATGCCCCATCCAAGAACAGGACAAGAGATAAACATAGACTCTGGAGACAGCTCACCGGACTTCACAAGATGCTAAAGACATAACTACTGGTGTATGATGCATGAAGAACTGTGCTGGCCATGAATAGTGATAGCCAATGCTTTACCTGTTTTTTTGCCTTACTAGAATCCAGGTAGCTTATATGCTTTAAGAGTCTTTTAGAGATAAGTACTCTCTAGGACTGTATTTGAAGCCTTGAATAGCTGGTCAGCAGGAGAACCACAGGAACCACTAGTCCAGCAACAGTGTTACGTGCTTTTGCTGACACAGTACAAAGCAGTCATCCCAAGAACAACAACAAATATCTGCACACCAATCTTGAAGAGATGAAAGGGTAACGCAGATCTTGTTTGTGAATCTCGCTTTTCTGGAGAACATCTGCTTTGTCTGTGCGCTTGTACCAGTGTTCTGAGTCACAGCTGCCAAACCTGCCCCAGGCAGGTTCTGCTGCAGGTGGCCAGTCTCCCACCACTGTCACAATGCAGGATTTGGCAGCTGGATTGGAAAAAAAGGGCCCTCTATGCCCCTTCTCGTTTTCCAGCTGGAGTTACTTTCAGACCTTGCTTACTGCTTGTTGCAGAAAACATTGCTTTTTCTCCTAATCCTCTGAGCCAGAACAGTGCCTTTCATGTAGCTGAGGCTTTCTGATCATTTTTCTGCCTAGGTCTCTTCCTGAACACCATGGATAGACCCTTGTGTAATGCTGGCAGTCACTTTCCAGGAGCAGTTTCCACACAACAAAGGAATTCTTCCTCAGACACGTATGACTCAGTCCTGCTTGTATCTCTCTGGATGAGCTGAGTTTTGCAGGGAGGTTTCCCTCTCCGTCTGGAGACATACACTGCAGGTGACTGTACAGAAATGAGTAGTCACTGCTGGGTTTGCATAGTTTCTTGGCACCACAAACAGGGGCCACAAACAGGCTACTCCAGTACTGTCAAGTCAGCCTGTTTCAATAGTTACATGTTGACCTACATGTTGAGTTCCAGTTTTGACATTTGAACAATAGTGAATTTGATGAATTCTTGCAAATATGACAAAGCTATTCAGATAGAGAACCTTCTGTGTAAACCCACCTATCTTAAGTAACAGTATTAAAACCATTAGGTCCAAAGAAAATTGTTTTGCTATTGTGTATCTGAGATTGATGCTAGGCAGGAGTAACAGAAGAAGGTGCCCCAAAAGTAGGGTGAAAAATGACTATTGCAAAAGTATAAGCAATAAGCTTAAGTCTATGAAAAATGTCATGAAATGGGGTGTTTAATAGAAACAGTGTCATGGTGTCATACATATATCATATACACATGTAATAGATATACATATTCTACTATGTATGTATATACAACACATGTAGAATATACTAGATAACACATATACATACATATATATATGTATATATATATATACCACTAAACTTAGAATGCATACACACACATTATATAATGCACTTTATTATATACACACTGGGCTTCTCAAATGAAAACTGGTAGTGACTAACCTCTTCCCAGTATATTGCTTGAACGCAGGCTGATTGCAACTCAGTCTCTACCAGGAAGGAAAATTAAATCACCCACAAAAAGTGCATTGCAGTCAGTCAAAGAAGCCTGACCGAACATAACAAGAAAACCAAAGCCAGCACATCTGGCCAGCCTGTTCCCAAAAATTGTAACCTTGCATTAGCAGATTTTTCATTTTAGTCTGCCCCATGTCTGAAAACAGTATATGGAAAAAAAGAGCCAGACAGTGGCTGTTCTGGATCCTACATCTTACAGCTTTCCACAGCTGAGAATTCTATTTCAGATGCTATCTAGCAATTGTTCTAAATCTTTCATAAGTCAAATTTTGCCTTATGTGTTATTGAGAGTGATGGGAGCGAAAGTTTTATTCTGTAGGAACTCACATAGACAAAGCTAAGGGAAGTAGCAATCTTTTTAGGGTGCTGGAGGGCTGTGGGACCTGGTTGTTGTTCCTGGGTCAGAACAGCTATGAGCTAGGTGCATAAACATGTCTGGAAACATAGGTTCTTTTTAGAGACTAGGAACTCTATGACTCCAAAAGGATTCTAACATGTATCAGTAAAAAAACCCCACCAAAACCAAAGGTCAACAAAGAAGTGAATGCTAACTTTGCAGAACACCTGCACTGTGCTGGTTAGGCTATAGTTGGCTAAGCTGGCAGGTGCATGTCATGGTGCAATCCACCAGAAGGGCATAGATCTGTAGGCAGATCAATAACCATAAGCTACTAGTACATATTACACCATCTCTGAGTCAGAATAATCAAAAAGGATTTTTACCTGATGAAAAGTTTGTTTTGTGCCTGTAGAAACAAGTGAGTTAATGAGGCAAGCAAAGACAAACCAGTATAGCTTATGGAAACTCTTTGGTGCTAGTGAAGATGTAGCTGTGTCATCCCCACGTGCCATGTGCTGCACAACATCTGCAAGGATAAGAAAAAGTAAGATCTTTGGTGTAGGCTTGGGTAGCTGCTGATCTGAACTTTGAACATGAAAGAGACAGACCCTTTATCCAAGCAGCATGTGTGATGACACAGAGATGTATAAATAGCTCTCTCTCATATAACTTTCCTATTTCTTCACTAGTAAATCATCACACTCCAGGAGTTCATGGGCTGCCATGTTCCTTGAACTGGAGGGACAGGAATGTCTGTCAAAGAGTTCTCTCTCTGCTATGTTCAGTGTCCATGCAAAATCTTCAGCTAATTTTTCCAGATTCCAGACATTTCACTCTGAGAATGCATTACAAAGATGGTACGCCTTGGTTAAGGAATGAGAACTGACCTTCAAATCAAAGCCTTTGAGTTACTTCGTTTGTTATTTCATACTCAGACCAACTAGGCTCAGGAGATAACTTGTAAGTCAACTCAGTGTCCCAGTGAGAAACAGAAATCTACAAAACTTCTGAGGAAGCCATTGAGAGCTCACCTCTCCTTACTCAAAAGCTAGCCATCTACTTTTCTCTCTTGTCCCTTCTTGTATTTCTTATGTCAGTGTCCGCAAGGACCCCCATAAAAGCTAATAAATTGCATAATCTTGCTAACAGTGAAGCAGTTTCTTTTCCCTTTCTCTGCCAGTCTCTGAGATACAAAGAAAAATGAAAGACCAGAAAAAGGAGCTTTACGATTAATTATAACAAATCCACAGTCCATTCTGCCTTGACAGATATGACATTACTCAAGGAATGCAAAACTACAGTAAAATCATACCAAGAAGTTACTTTCTAAAATTGATTCTTGATCACATTACATGTGCCTAACAATACATTGTGGAAACCTAATCCTTTAATGGATTTTTATTTATTTATCTATTTATTTATTTATTTTTACGAAAACATTCTGCAGATGGGATTGGGAAGAAAAGTAGGAAAATAACAGTAAAGAAATGGATAATCAAGGGAAAGAGGTATTCAACACATTTCTGGGAATATGTTACAGTTATGCCTGGTTGGAGTCCCCATCTGATTTCAGACAAATAAGGTTATATTTGTTCCCATTCTCCCCATGACAATTATGTCACCTGTGCTTGGTAAACAGGCCAGAGATTAGGAAGTTACTTTGAAACTGAAGATATAACTACTAATGCTCAAGGAAAGGTAAACCATGGAAAAATAGTTGTGCAGCAGACATGCTGCTCAAGACACTCAGAAAAGGAGCCATAGGCAAGATAGGTTTCCAACAAACTAAAATAAGTACTGTCTCTTTCTTAATTATGTCTCCAGTAAATTTAGAAGTGACCAATTTATTAAGTGTAAGAACCTGCTAATTTAGATAAATTTTTAGAGAAGATGCTGAGAAGAACAGGCTGAGAATTTCAACAAATTTTTAATTGTGTAGCATGTACTGTGTTGTCATAGCTGGGTTCCACACATAGGTTGGTTTTGAAACTGTGCATCTTCATTGGCAAAATGCCCATGAGACAGTTCCTGAAAAACAAATTGCATAAGCTAATTACTAATCAATCAAACAGAAATCTTTGTTATATTTCATAGCTAATGACACTCCTGTGGTCTCCCTTATGTGTAATGCTACCAAAGATCAGGTATTTTAAATTAGGCTTTCAAAATGAAGGAGAAAGAATGAATGACAAAATAAAACCAACAAACCCCAACCAAAACAAAAAGTGTGCCCAAACAAACAAAAACAAAATTCTCCACCCCTGTATTTGTTTCTTCAGCAATTCTGCAAAAGGCATAAGGGATATCATCATAGAAATGTGGATACCCAATGGCTTTCCTTTACGAAAGGATGCACTGTGCAGGTCTGCAGTCACATCCATAGTTTACTAGAGTCACAAACACTCAAAGAGTCACAAAAACTCACCATCTTCCAGTGCATGTTCAGATGGCAGGTATGCTGCAAAGTAGCACTGGCAGTCATGAAGAAAATGTTGGAGGAGTCATAAATCTGTTTTAGTTTGGAGAATGAGAGAACACCGTATGCTACCCTCAGTGGGAAGGGCACTTATGCTTCTCTTTGGAGTGAGACACTGATCAGAACAGTTAGATAAACCACATGGTAAGATCTTAGAAGAACTAACCTGAAGCATCTTAAAGATATTTTTTTCTAGGACAAGTTATAGTCTTCAATCCTTTCAAATAATGAGATGAAGCTGTGCAGGAAAGACAGCAAATAGGGGAAAATATGTACAACAAAACTTTTGGAGTAAGTTAAGAACAATTTCTCATAGAAACAGTATCTTTACAGAAATCAGACTTGAATTTCTGAAGAAGGAGAAATTTAATTTCTTTAAATTGTTTTTAAAGAAACAGGGTTCCACCAGACAATATAACCAATCATCTCAAAAGTTTCTTTCTAAAGAAACCCAAAACCTTCAAGACCTTAAATTCTGGCTATATGCTGCACCATGAAGAAAAAGATTTTGCAGGGAGGAAAGCAGCTGAACAAACTTCAGTTACTGCTTATAGGTGGCATAGTGGATCCCCACCTTAGTTATATCAGTGAGAATTTGAAGCAAGTTCATTCAGATAATTTTAATAAACTGTAATAATCATCCACCCAAATTTGCCCAGAGTTGGGATTTTTGTATATTTTTATTCAGAAGGACAATGAAAATAATAGTGATAGACCTCCATTCTGCATATGTGTGAGAACAAGCACTAAGAGTTAAATGAATAACTCCTTCTGGTATCTCTTAATTTAGTCACCTACCCCTGAAGCTAGCAAATCACACTTTCCAAGTATGAAGCGCAGTAGTTGGTGCCCTGAGTCTCTCCATTCAGTTATCCATCTGCCCAGTGCAAAACCCTGGGAAGATCACAGCTGTTACACTCAGCTGGTCCTCTCAGCACTCTGGATGAAGATGACAAAGATTTCACCTCACAGTGTTGTTACCCAAACAAAAACCCTTTCACACTCAGTTCTGCCCACAGTATTCGCCTTCCTCTTGGGCAACAAGCTCATGCCATGTAAATATGCATCAAGAATGTAATCCCTTCTTGCATCTGTTCTCTTTGATGCCTTTTAAACATTCTCCAAAGGGTAGCAGAGAGTTTTAAGACCTCAACAAAACAAAGAGAAAAAAAAAATCACATGCTCAAATAACTAAGATGTACTCAATATTCACTTACATAAAACTATCTTTAGCCTTCTCCAAACAAAAGATTCTGATCCTATCTACACACTCCTGACCAGCTAAAACAGCCATGAATACTCCTCACTATCTTTTCCTCCACGGGGAAGAAGGCAGGCAGTGTTACAGAAACTTTTATTCCTGCATTTCTTGTTGTATCCCTTTTTTCTTTAACTTTTGCAATCAAATCTGACATTTTCACAGGAAACAACTGATCCACCATGATGCTCCCAGCAAATCAACACCTGCCTTACTACCGTGATGAAAGTTCTCCTTCTAAAGGATATGCATGTACATTTTACTGTCATAAGAGTTCACATAAACATACCTGAACTCCTTTTACTCTTCCCAGCTCAAGTGTCTGCAACCACAGCAACAATAAACCCAGAGGAAGGAACTAAAACCTTCCTCAAGGACTGAGTAAACTCTTCAGTCTGCTAGCCTGACAAAGCTGAGCTGTACTTAATAAGCACCATGTCAGGAGGAGAGGTGACAGGAGAGGAGTTGACCCCATGAGGTTATCAAACAGTTGCTTGGGCTGTTATTTGTCTGTGCATCAAACCTCTTCGGGGATTTTACTGGCCTGACTTTATTATTGACTCAAGCAAAAAACCCTGCATACTCCTTTGTGGGCCAACACACATTCATTTACATTGCCATTATTATCCTTGATCTTCAGGCAGCCATGAGAATATCTTTTAAGCAGACACTACTAGCAGGCAGCACTACTGCTGATAGAAACGTGAGATACTTACAGAGATGCGCTAAGTAGTCTGATTTTTTTACAAAGTTGTTGAAATTCCTTTATTCCATCCCACCCACCACAAATAGCACTTGGTATATTTCAGAACAATGAATTTTACAGATAAAGATGTCTTCTCAATCTGTTTAAATGAGGGAAGCAGAGTTATCAAACAGTGAGGTTCCAGGCTTAAATATATGAATAGTTACATGAGCAGAAAAAGACATTCTGTCTTGTGGAATCTGGAGCCTAAATTCAGTACTGAAGAAAGAAAACCCACCAAACAAACTAGTGAAATATATAGTCTGAACTCAGGAACTTAAAATGCAGCAGGGGTTATTTTTGTTACAGGGTATATCCCAGGCCTGTATTGATGCTGAGGACCTTTTCCCAGGCAGACTTCTGTCATATTTCACAGCTGCATCTGGGGACATGCTAGGCAACTGCATGAGGTACCATTGTATGTTACAGTGTGCTTCATAGTAATGCTGTATTTATTTCTCTCCTCCTACTACTTCTTTACTGTTGAATAGATCTAGCGTAAAATGTGAGAGTGGGAATGTGGCTTCATATCAAATGGCAGAGCATTATTTCACTTTTAGGTATAGGTGGGAGCTGAGAAAAAAAAAATCATAGAGTGGTTTGGGTTGGAAGGGGCCATAAAGATCATCTGGCTCCAACCCCCCTGCAATGTGCAGGACACCTTCCACTAGACTAGGTTGCTCAGAGCTCCATCCAACATGGCCTTGACACTGCCAGGGATGGGGCATCCACAGCTTCTCTGGGCAACCTGTTCCAGTGCCTCAGCAGCCTCACAGCAAAGAATTTCTTCTGTAGAAGTCCTTCCAAGGGTGCTTGTTTTCATACCTCCACCCATTTTTACATGCCTTTACACTCACTCTAGAGTAGCCACAGGCAAAGCAATGGGCTGTAAGAACAGTTCAAACTGATCAGCTGAGATTAATGCAACTGTTTGCAATTGAATCTTATTTTAAAACCTCAACATTTCCAAAAAAAAGCTTATCTGAATCTTATTTTAAAATCGCAACATTTCCAAAAAAAGCTGCACTTCCTTGATTGTTACCTCTGCATCAGTCTATGGACTGTTATGGAATAATACATAGTCTGATGTTTTTCATGTGCAGACATTTTAGGGGCTAAATCTTAGGGAAGTTTGCAAGTCCCACATTCACAGACCAGTTCTGCACGTGAGGTACTGTTTTCTCTGTGCATGTGACACCCACAAACTTGTAAAACTATGATTTCTAGACAGAGCATAGGAAAAATTCAGTATTTCTAGAACTTAAAAATTTCTCTTAAACTGGATGGCAGAAAGCTAATAACTCATGCTACTTGTGATTTCTGTGATTAAGACATGGCGTCTCAAGTATTTCTAAAGAATACTCTGAAGCTTTCTTTTTAATCTTTTCCCTTCCTGACAACTATTGTTTTATAGACAGACTTACTGCAGTTCAGGTAAACCTTTATTATATTTGTTGGGCTCACCTTTTCTATTGAGAGATGAAGTTAGAGAACAAAATGGAAATTCTAAACTTAGGCCAACGTTTTCAGAGACATTTCAGGTTCTTGAATGCAGCTGGAATGCCTCTTGGTAGATATAATGTAATTGTAACCAAAAAAAAAAGGACTAAATTATTTACTATTGCTTTCTAGTCACTCTTCCCATTCTTAAGGCAGCTTGTCTCTTTGTCAGATACTGAAGACGAGGAGAAGAAGTTACCTCCAATCAGTTTTGGTTTTTCCTGGTGGAAATACTTTCATATATGAAGTCACACAGGAATAAGCCATACAGCTCTTTGTCAGGACATGCCCCCTATTCCTCTGGTCTAAGACCCTGAAAATTGCAGAGAATACTGAAGGAAGTCATTCTACATATCTATGGAAGTTAGTGTGACAAAAACCACATCAAAAAACAAATTAAAAATAAATAAACAAGAAAAACCAATAACATTCCCTTTCTCCCAGTCTCTTCTTCATTATCAGCTGGGTTAGTTCTTGTTCTTGGATATTTGGTCTTTGTCTCTGCTAGGGGATCCATAAGCTTCCAGATCACAAATTAATATACAATAAAACTAATTACTTCTATTTTCAAGGCAAAAATCGAATAACCACTTGAAATTTCACTGAAATTCCTTTAAAAACCTAGAAATTTTGCAGTCCAGTCTAATTCAATCTAAGGTGTGAAATGGTTTCTACCATGATTTTATGATGAGATATAAATAAATATATTAGTATCAGTGAAAGAGAACTAAGCAAAATACCATGTAGGAAACTTCTCACTGACGCTGGAAACTGCTTTTCACCAACTTGTATACAGGAAAGGTCAAAATACCTGTTAATCCAGGTAAACTCAGATAAAAGTTGTCAAGTTTTAAAATTTGAACCACGTTTGGCCCCCAAGTTCAACCTGTTGCAGCATGTGTTGATGGAAGTGCCGCAACCTTCCCGAAAGTGTCTCCGAATAGTGAGCCGCTCCAGTAGGGCCATTGTGCCCCAGCCAGCGAGGGCGGATACACCAAGACTTCCTGGCCAATCCCCTTTGGGAATAGCTTCCCGGCCAATCCTCTTTGGAGACCTTGTCTCCCACGAAGGGTCAGGCTGTCTAAGGACGGGAGAGAGGCGCATCCCCCTCCAGGCACTGAAGCAGCCGGCACTGGAACACACAGGCGGACGACAAAAGAGCTGGGAAGGGTCCTCACATGGTGTTCCACGAGAGGTTTATTGCAGCCTCATCGCGAGAGGTTCCAGGGATGAAGGACAGGTAACAATGGAGGACACAGGATTTTATATGGGGGCAGAGAGATGATCAGGACCAATGGTTTAAGGGTACAGGGGCGGTATGTAGGCGGTACTAGGGTAAGGGAACCAATAGGGATACTGTGAGGGAGGGACTAAGATACTAGGGCCAAAGGGGAAGAGGGGAAGGGAGAACATTGGAGGGTACAGACATAAAAGGGATAAAGGGTCAGGGAAGACAACAAATCAATCAGGGAAACAGAATTGGGGTACATTATCATGAAGTATCCTAGGAGAAGCCTGTCACTCCAACCCGGGGGAGGATTTTTACCCTTAGGGATGGTCTTCTTGTCCCTTATCTTACGGGCACCCACAGATACCTTTTGCAAACTCCTGTCAATGCCAGGGCATTGAGTTTTCTTGTCTGAAGGAATATTGTGTGATCTAAAATACTAATTTCAAAGCTTTGCTTTTCCAGCTGCACATGTACATCATTGTATTGGGTTTGTGCACCCAGGTTCTGGTAGCAGGAGTGAGGGGCTACAAGAGTGGCTTCTGTGAGAAACTGCAAGAAGCTTCACCATGCCAGACACATCCAATCTCAGTTGGCTCCAGGATGGATCCACTGCGGGCCACGGCCAAATCAAGAAGGAAAAGGAAGTTGCTGTGCAGATGTTAATGAACTCAGAGAAGAGCAGAGTGAGAANTGATCAGGACCAATGGTTTAAGGGTACAGGGGCGGTATGTAGGCGGTACTAGGGTAAGGGAACCAATAGGGATACTGTGAGGGAGGGACTAAGATACTAGGGCCAAAGGGGAAGAGGGGAAGGGAGAACATTGGAGGGTACAGACATAAAAGGGATAAAGGGTCAGGGAAGACAACAAATCAATCAGGGAAACAGAATTGGGGTACATTATCATGAAGTATCCTAGGAGAAGCCTGTCACTCCAACCCGGGGGAGGATTTTTACCCTTAGGGATGGTCTTCTTGTCCCTTATCTTACGGGCACCCACAGATACCTTTTGCAAACTCCTGTCAATGCCAGGGCATTGAGTTTTCTTGTCTGAAGGAATATTGTGTGATCTAAAATACTAATTTCAAAGCTTTGCTTTTCCAGCTGCACATGTACATCATTGTATTGGGTTTGTGCACCCAGGTTCTGGTAGCAGGAGTGAGGGGCTACAAGAGTGGCTTCTGTGAGAAACTGCAAGAAGCTTCACCATGCCAGACACATCCAATCTCAGTTGGCTCCAGGATGGATCCACTGCGGGCCACGGCCAAATCAAGAAGGAAAAGGAAGTTGCTGTGCAGATGTTAATGAACTCAGAGAAGAGCAGAGTGAGAATAGGAGAGAGGAAAAGCCCTGCAGACACCCAGATCAGTGCAGGAGGTGCTCCAGGCACCAGAGCTGAGGTTCCCCTGCAGCCTGTGGTGCAGATCATGCTGAGGCAGCTGTGCTCCTGAGCCCATGGAGATCCACAGGGACGCAGAGATCCACCTGCAGCCCAGGGAGCAGACCCACGCTGGAGCAGATGCCTGATGGAGCTGGATGCCTGAGAGGAGGCTGTGACCCCGTGGGAGGCCTGTGCTAGAGCAGGGTCCTGGCAGGGACCTGCAGACCCACGGAGAGAGGAGCTTGGGCTGGAGCACATTTCCTGGTAGGAGTTGTGACCCCGTGGGGGACCCACACTGCAGTAGGCTCTTCTTGAAGGAATGCATCCTATGGAAAGGGACCCCCACTGGAGCAGTTTGTGAAAAACTGTAGCCTGTGGGAAGAATTCATGCTGGAGAGCTGTCTCCCATGGAGGACACCCCACAGTGGAGTAGTGGAAGGACTCCTCTCCCTGAGCAATGACAGGAACAACATATGATGAACTGACCATAACCCTCATTCCTTGTCTCCCTGCACTGTTATGGAGAAGGAGGCGGAGCTGGGAAGGAGGGAGGAGTGGGGGAAGATGTTTTTAATTTTCTCATTATACTGCTCTGATCTTTTTAGCAATACACTCAATTAATATCCCCAAGTTCAGTCTGTTTTGTCATCTGTGAGTGATCCCTTCCCAGTCCTTATCTCAACNTTCTTGTCCCTTATCTTACGGGCACCCACAGATACCTTTTGCAAACTCCTGTCAATGCCAGGGCATTGAGTTTTCTTGTCTGAAGGAATATTGTGTGATCTAAAATACTAATTTCAAAGCTTTGCTTTTCCAGCTGCACATGTACATCATTGTATTGGGTTTGTGCACCCAGGTTCTGGTAGCAGGAGTGAGGGGCTACAAGAGTGGCTTCTGTGAGAAACTGCAAGAAGCTTCACCATGCCAGACACATCCAATCTCAGTTGGCTCCAGGATGGATCCACTGCGGGCCACGGCCAAATCAAGAAGGAAAAGGAAGTTGCTGTGCAGATGTTAATGAACTCAGAGAAGAGCAGAGTGAGAATAGGAGAGAGGAAAAGCCCTGCAGACACCCAGATCAGTGCAGGAGGTGCTCCAGGCACCAGAGCTGAGGTTCCCCTGCAGCCTGTGGTGCAGATCATGCTGAGGCAGCTGTGCTCCTGAGCCCATGGAGATCCACAGGGACGCAGAGATCCACCTGCAGCCCAGGGAGCAGACCCACGCTGGAGCAGATGCCTGATGGAGCTGGATGCCTGAGAGGAGGCTGTGACCCCGTGGGAGGCCTGTGCTAGAGCAGGGTCCTGGCAGGGACCTGCAGACCCACGGAGAGAGGAGCTTGGGCTGGAGCACATTTCCTGGTAGGAGTTGTGACCCCGTGGGGGACCCACACTGCAGTAGGCTCTTCTTGAAGGAATGCATCCTATGGAAAGGGACCCCCACTGGAGCAGTTTGTGAAAAACTGTAGCCTGTGGGAAGAATTCATGCTGGAGAGCTGTCTCCCATGGAGGACACCCCACAGTGGAGTAGTGGAAGGACTCCTCTCCCTGAGCAATGACAGGAACAACATATGATGAACTGACCATAACCCTCATTCCTTGTCTCCCTGCACTGTTATGGAGAAGGAGGCGGAGCTGGGAAGGAGGGAGGAGTGGGGGAAGATGTTTTTAATTTTCTCATTATACTGCTCTGATCTTTTTAGCAATACACTCAATTAATATCCCCAAGTTCAGTCTGTTTTGTCATCTGTGAGTGATCCCTTCCCAGTCCTTATCTCAACTGACAAGCCTTTTGCTCTCTCTCACCTGTCCAGTTGTGGAGGAGAGTGACAGAGCAGCTTTGGTGGGCACCTGACATCCAGCAGGGTCAACCAACTACAATCATCCTTTCTAAAAGGCCCTTTTTCTTTTATGTCCCCTACCTGGGCCTGATTTGCTGTATTCATCCCTTTCCCTCTGTGCATAGGCACTCGTGCAACCCTCCTCTGTTTCACCCTGAAAGTGCACAAGCTGCTCTCAGGAAACTCAGTAGAAAGCTTCATTAAAATCAAAATCTCCTATAAATTGTGCCACTGAAAGAAAGATCCTTACACCCATTCATAGTTAGGGGCATTTGTCGCTCCCGACATTATATGGGATGACATTAGCCTGCTTTTGTGCCTTCAGGTCAATCTGGTAAGTGTGAACAAGCTATTGAAACATTACAATAGCGGAGTTTCTCAATGTGGCAGGATGGAGTCAAATGTCAGGGAAGTGTGTTCTTTTTCACAGATGCTTTGCTGGTTAATCTTTTACAGTTAAAAGGTTTTTAGATTAGATTTTATAAGAAAACACCTTATTTTTTCAAACAGGCTACAAAGAATGGTGGGGAGAATAGCCTAAGTAATATAAAAAGGGAAATGGATAAAGAAGAAAAAAAGGAAAGAAGTAACCGGAACAGATGTATCGAAGAGTTTCCCTACAAACTCCTTTCATTATGTTGCATTTTATTTTTTAAAATCTACCAAGATGTAAGAGGATTTTCATCCATGGAAAGCAAAGAAGCAATCCAATTCTGCACCAGAGCTCGCTTTCTTGCCACCTGAGGAGAGGTGACGCATAGTAAATTTTAATCATTTTGAACTCTATCACTCAGTTGCCAAGGTCATCCCTGTATCTTACTGTACTGTCTTTAACAGCCGTCTGGGGTTCAAAAACCACAGACACTGTGGTTCAAAAACTGCAGGCAGGCAGAGATGGCAGAGACATAAACAGGGCTCAGTGATTTTGTCATTTCTGGTAATATCTTTGTCTTCTTGAATAGGTGACAGCTCTGTCTGGAATAACATTTGGTGGGTTTAGAATAAGACAGAACATCTACTTACTTGCAGATTTCTGTAGAGTCTAATCAAGGAAATCTTCTCTGGTTTGTGTAGCATGAGTTCAGAATTTATAAGATTTGGGAGAACTGCTTCCTCTTAATTTATAATAAAATTTATAGTATTTATTATCTGTGGATGCAATAAAATAACTTTTTGCTTTTCTGCTAGTGTTAGATGAAGGTTTTCATCCTTTATGAAATCATTCATATGTTTAATGTACCTCTGCTAATAGTATTGAGTTGGTAGGAGAACTGATACATTGAAGGGGTTAAAGCTTTAGGGTAACAGAAAGGAAGAGGAGTGGATGATATGATTATGCTAAAGAAGCAAGGTCTAATGTTTGTCAGCTATGGTCAGTTGTCCATTTTCTGGGTTAACACTGGCCTGGGACACCCACAACAGTGAGATGGCATGGGATAGTGTCGAAAGCACAATGCAGAAACATAAGGTGGTAAAATCTCAATTCTCCATGGAGCAGAGCTTGCAGCTCTGTACCAAGCTTCTGTCTTGGACATGGTGACAAGAGACAAGGCAATGAAAACAGTTTAAGAGAAATTAATTCAGTTTGGACTAGTGAAGTGGCATTTAACAAATCATGATGTGAAAGGCAGCAATATTAATTTGGGTAAAGGAAGATCATCTACGAATGAGCATAAACAACGAAGCTGATGGTTCACATTGCAAAAATTATCACAAATCTGAGAAATACTTAATATAGCAGTTAGTAGTAGTAGTAGTAGTGCTGATGATTTACAAAGATTTCTGTAATATTTCAGCTGTATGTTTATTTAACTATCTCTTAAGCTAAACTAGACCTTGATTTATGTAATCACTTTAGTATACAACTGCAAGATTTTATGAAGCTGCAGGTGACTTGGGAAAATAAAGAACACAAATTGGTTATAAAATAAAAAAAGTATTTAAATACCAAGTTTTCAAGATCGCATTTTCAACTGACTTTAATGAAAAAATGCTCCAAGTGTAAAAACTAGTGAGCTGCTAGTTCATAGAAAAATACTGTACTGGGTCCAAGCAAGTTAACAAGCAGCCAGTGTTATTCCAGAAACTGCATGTATATGTTAGTACCAGGTTATAAAAAAACTGATGCAATCTCCCTCACATTCTCCTTACTCTGCGGTACATTTCTGCTTTAACACAGCGAAATGGTTTTCAGATCGAAGTTTTCATGTTCTTCTGCTCAAAACACTATTTGAACTAGCAAACGTCTCTAAGTACCCAAGCACTTAACCAAATGGAAATCGAGAAGAAAGAGAGGACACACCTAAGGACTGCCCAGAGAGGTTGGGTGATACTCTGAAAGCGAACAGAACTACCGATTTTAAGAAAAGCTTGATGAATTACATTGGATGAGTAAAGGATTGAGGACTTTGGTGTACAGACAGGCCAGGATTATGTCCTGCCTTGGAGAGCTGTGTGGGCATGGCTGTGTACAGCAGAGAAAACAAGCAAATTAACAGAAAAGATTATAAAAAGCCTTCTGGGGAGAGAGGGAGAGGAGGCAGGAGCTGGGGACCATGAAGGACATGCCATGAAAGGCATAGCTTTCACAGCTCCCATGACCTGGGCCACATGGAGCAGGACTTTCACCTCCAGGTTTGAAAGACCAGGGCAACACAGAAGCGAGTGCTAGCCCTGGTGATGCACCACTGTAGCATTGAGGATTGTTGAACTTGCACACCCTGTGTATCTTGTGGCACAAATAGGGTTCTGCTTTTTTATCTGTAAACTAGAATGGCTTCTTTGTTTCCTCCATGTGCTCATTTTGGCTGGGGTAGAGTTAATTTTCTCCATAGTATCTATTATGGAGCTATGTTTTGAATTTGCACTGGAAACTGCACTAGCTCTCCCTGAGCAGTGCTCACACAGTGTCAAGGCCTTTGCTGCTCCTCACCCCACCCCACCAGCAAGGAGGCTGGGGGTGGGGGGGGCACAAGGAGTTGGGAGGGGACACAACTGGGACAGCTGCCCACGACTGACCACAGGGATATCCCATCCCATATGGCATCATGCTCAGCATATAAAGCCGAGGGAAAGTGAAGAGTGGAGAGGGGCATTGGTCAGGGGTGAACAATTGTTTTTATTTGCATCAGTCATCTTTCTTGAGTTTTTGGTCTATCACTTTGTGGTTTGGTGTTTTCTTTGTTTGGTTGTTCTTTTGGTGTTTTGGGTTTTTTTAGTATTGTGTTGTTTTTTTCTTTTTCCTTTTAATTACAATTTATAATTGTAATTATATTTTATTTCAATTATTAAACCATTCTTATCTCAACCCATGAGTTTTCTCACTTTTACCCTTCCACTGTCTGCCCCCCTCCATCCTTCTGGGGTGGAGGGAGTGAGCAACCAGTGGTATGCTGCTTAGTTGTTCTCTGAGATTAAGCCATGACACTCTTATTTTTCTTGTGCCTGTCACAGTGTTTGAGCAGTCTTGTAAACTACTGTCTTTTGACTTGCATAATTTTTCCTCTTTCTGGCAGGGAAAAATCTTTGCTGGCACAGTTTTCAAGGCCACTAGAATATACAATAAACCTTCTTAATGATATGAGATGTACTAATAAGACCTTTTACCTGTTTAGGGCACATAGAGCAAGCCTCCTGAAGCAGTGAAACCTATAGTCCAACACAGGGGAATTCTGCTAAGCAGCAACATAATTCTCATACCACAAGATTCTGCAATTATCACAGGTATCTACATTTAATATAGCAGCTCACTGCTGAGTGTTATTTAAATTACTTTGATATACTTCATTAGTCAACCTAAACTTCAGTAGTTAACCAGAGTGGCAGAACAGGATGAAGCAGCTATTTCAAACATTCGTTTAGGCCCTCAGGTGTATTAGCTGTCTGCAAAACAATTAAGTGTTCTGGAAACTTACTTTATAAGTAATGATGAATAGTGTTCAGATGTCAAAGTTCCATGCAACTCTAGAGACTACTTTTTTCTTGGGAAACAATTTGTGCACTACCCTGAGAACATGCAATACATTCCAAGCACATGCCAAGTGCAGCCATTTCCCACAGATGTGTAGGAGAACTTCACAGTCTAGGGCTCCTGTTGCAGTAGTGACAGTTCAAAACCATTGAACAGAATCAGACTGTTTGGATACTTAGCTTAGCTTCAACTTGCATAGGACATAATGCACGATTCAGGTACAAAAATTACATTCTCAGGGCCATATACTCCACCTGGAAGAACTAGTGGTGGGCAAAATCTATTATTTTATGAAGTCCAAAACCATTTTTTTTTCATCTTTGCTAGCATGAGAATAATCATCAGCTGATTTCCTGTGGTGTTACAGAATAGTGTAGGAGGTGATAGCAACAGTAATTAATTGTTGAGCAACACAAGACACTCCCTTCTAACTGCCACAAAACATGAGAACTTGGTATTCTTAACACACACCTACTCTCTGGTGTATCTTTTATCACAGCAAACATGGACTCCCCAAACAGCTACGTTCATTGTGTCCTTTGACACAGTGTACCTACCGAATATAGGAAAGAAGCCTATCAACAGAGCTCCATCCACCCAGGTGAACAATGCACCGCCCCCCGGCACGCGGATCAGCGTGTGGTGGGGCTGCTCACATCAGCTGAAGTTAACAGCTTTGTATCACGCTGCTGAATGCAGAACAGACGCGCCCTAAGTCCGACAAAAGGATTATCTTTTTTTCTCGTCTCTCTGTTTTCTTCCCAGGCTCCCCCCTTTCCTAAAATGGCAACAGCATGTTAAAGATCCATCATACAGACCAAGATATACTTGTGTGGATGAAATTAAAACACTGCAGGCAGGCATTAATATCTATATTTCTTTCAGAGGCCATCCTGGACTACTAGCAGAGAGGATTAAGAATCAGCTTTAAACTTTATGTACAAATGGAACTGGCTGGCTACCAAATTTAAGCTTATTCTTGTCAGTGATCTCCAGTCAAATCATAATATATTTCTTCATTTATCATGAATGTGTATTTTGAGCTAACTTTCCTAAAAATATGATTCAAAATTTTCTTTGAAGGTTTTAATAATTCTGTTGGGAGCTAAGACCTTTAGTTAATATAAAGTATTCTACTCAATAAATGCCTTGCTATTAGAAACAATAGAAAGGGACAATGCTCAGTATTTTACAAATGTGATGAGAACAGCCAAAAAATCTTTTAATAAGACCCTTTTCTCTGCCTCCCACGTTAATCCATTTTGTTTTAAACAAAGGCATACACATATCATTTTTATTGCTGAATACATTGCCCTATTCTTGCTTAAACATGTTACTTTAGATTACAAACATATGATTGTAAAAATAACTGGATGGACTGATTTAAACTGCTGATTATAGTCTCCATTTTGGCATGAGGAAATTTATTACAAAACCTGTTTAGGACTGTAGATGTATCTCTGCCTCACAGCTGTAAGAAAAGGGTGGATTTGCAATCTTCCAAGTGTACAAATCTTAGTGAGTGTCTGAAAGACTCCTTAGCACAAAGATAAAATGTGGCACTAAAAGTATTTTGGTTTTTTTCTAACTAATTTGAAAGCAAATGGTGATAAAATGAAAACTAAGAACAGTGCTGTCTGCCTATGCAATTATAATATTCTTTCATATGTAAATAGTATGCTGCCTTAATAGCCCCAAATAATTTTTTTTCCAGTCTTTTAGGCTCAGTGGAATTTGGCAGGACTGGGCGTGGTTAAGGGTTGCCAGCATGTTGGATGACATTGGTTAATTGTCATCTGGGCAGAGCCTGTGGGCTGGTGGGTAAGGCTGACTACACACACAGATATGATTAGAAGGGATGAGGATGTGGAGAGTAGTTGTGCACCTGCCTGAATTCCTGGCCACTCAGTCATCCCTTTTTATCTTCTATCCCCATTATTTTTATGAAATAGACTAAAAGAAAACAAAAACAGCAGAGGATGGCAGAAGGCATGTCCATTTCATAACTCAGCCTTAACCACATGAAAGGACTTTATTGATATGTTTCCCATACTTTTGTTTAGTTGGGTATTATAAACACTAACTGCTGACGACTGAAACTAATATACTGCCTTCAAGAACATCTCTCAGGAGTCAAAACCTCAGCACATATCTTGGTGCCTAAGTACGTAGCCAATACTCAAGCTCTTTCTTTAAGGACCGCTTTAATCTCATTAGTTCCTACGCTTTACATGCTAAAAAAAACCCCCTATTTGCACAGTTGTTGTGGTTTAACTGATATGCCCACAATGTGACTAGGTATTGCAAACTTTATGTGTACTAAGCTAGCAGTAGGCTTACCCATTCACTATGGCAGATACTAGGCCAGTGTTCACTAAAGAGCTTACAATTCTCACCCACATGAACCAGGCCCTTGCTTCCATGTAAAAATGAGGTAGGAACAAAACCAAGAACTCTCATTCATTGGTGCCAAAGCAGTGGTATTTCAAATATTTTTATATCTTGTGTACACAGACATTTGTGTATATATACATTCAAGGTAGGATAAGAACTATAATACAAGGATAAAAAAAGGGAAAAAAACCCACAACCACCAATCCCTGCTGATGTTGGCAAATCTAAGATTTCTTCAGGTTTACCTTGATGGGGTTCGGAAATTCTGGGTCCCATGCTGACTGAGGAAATCAATTCTTGATTAAAAAAACCCAGACGTCTTGTGAGAAGCCTGGCCTGACTACAAACCCAAACAGTGCAAAAAAAAAGGTGGCAAAAAAATCCCTACATTTTAAGATGTGTCAGTCTGTATGCAAGAGCTAGTATATTGGGGACAGAAAAAAGGGCAAAGGGAGGTAAGCATATGGTGTTAATTTGTTATTCCCACTACTTGGGAGTTAGCTGCATTGAAATTCTCATGTGCTAATGCTTTCTTCCAGATCTGTGTACAGAAAGAAAAAAAGAACAAGGTTTTTCTTGGCTGTCTTAATATCAGATACTTCTGAGCATCATAACGTAGACATAAATAACAAGAGTTCTATCTTACTGCCTCCACAGAACTCAACTTCCACTTAAGCAGGAGACTAGTCTTAGGCTCTTCTTATTTCTTCACTGGGACTAGCTCAGTCTGACTACACCTTCATTATTTCCTTAGGCTAGAAGGGAAAGAAAACTCTTATCTCTCATAAGAACAAATAAATTCTCCTCCATCCTCTGCAGATACTTACTGTATTAAGCTCAAATAAAAATCTCTGCCTTGGCAGAAAAAGAAAGTCTTCTAAGCAATATTCAATTCCCAGAATGGCCTGAGGAGATTAAATTTTCTAGAATCCAAGATTAGATCCTCTGTGTTCTCTGATAGAGTATGACTTCTAAATCCTAATACCACAAGTGAGGTAAGAATGCAGTTCATTCCAGCCTAAGCTCTCTCCTTAAACTCTTAACTTTTACTTGTTTTTAACAGCAAGAATCCACTTATGAGCTAGTTGACTCTCAAGTGACTAATTTTATTTCAATATGAACAGAACACCCATTTTGACATCTGACTGGATTTTTAGATGTAGTTTTTTTCTTACTGATGGGTAAGGATGGGAAGTGTGACTAAGTCTATACCACTCTACTTGCTCCATTTCTATTTTTGAGAGAGTTTTGATACTATAAGAATACATGCCATAAGTATATAAGCAGAAAGACATAAACAAAGGGGGAAAGTCAGATTTAATTATAACATTTAACTTACACACAAGCAAGAGATTGCAGCTGCAACTGATACTGTTGGCTTAGTAGCTAGTTCTTGGCAGTGAAAAATCATATACAGTATACTTTCACTGCTCTTAAAAATTTTTCATTTTGAAGACACCAACACTTTTCTTAGTAATTAAGTACAGCCACCATAATAAGAATGCAGAATACATAAATTACCATTTTTCTTTCTAGAAAAAGTCTAAATAAAAAATTTAACACAACTACAGAAAACTAGAAGGACTGAAGGAAATAATAGCATAAATGCCATTCTTCAAAGTAGAATTTTCACAGAAACTGGTGTTTGAGATGCTGCTAGTACTAAGAGGTTTTAAACTTTGCTAGCTAAACACCACTGTAGTGGTTTTGTTCAC